>JAGFNQ010000159.1:366563-394583 GCA_024364735.1 Boesenbergia rotunda | reverse complement strand
GTGTGTGGTGGCTGATTTTGGAGAGATCTTTGAGACGAGACAATTTAGTTATTTGAATTACAATGTTTTAGTTTATTCAATTTCAAGTTCTTGCTTTATGGAGTTTAGCGAACATTTAAGCTTTGGATAGTTTTACATGCTCAATTTCTTAGAGTAAAGATTCCATGTCATTTCATTTAACCTACATATCCTTATGATTGCATTGGATGAGTAAAAGTATGAGTAGTTGGAAATATTGATACTTTGTTGGAGAAATAGATGTTTGTGCCAAGATAGTATTAATTCCTCTTTGAATCAAGTTTTATTGCTTAAATATGTTTAGAAAAGTTGCATTCAGGTTTCATAATGCTTTAGCAAGGTTATAGAACATGTATTTGGTGTTATGAATGCATAGGAGTCAAGATTGGTACAAACTCTATTGTTAAAGTTCATATAAACTCGAATAGCTCATTTTCTTCCGCAAAAGTCCTAATTTCAAGTTTATGGATTCATTTTGATTGGCTAAATTGTTTAGGAAACGGACATAGAGTATAGAAATGGTGTCATGATTCTATATGGCTCGAAAGTATAGGTTTGGTGGAGTTTTGAAGCAAGTGCCGAAACCTGAAAATTCTGTTTTCAGGCTTATCAGTCGACTGATACAGTATCAGTCGACTGATACCCGAGAGTTGAGTTGGGTGAGGCAGGTTTCAATAAGTATCATTTTACGAGTTTTTGAGAAAGAAAGTGTGACATGGTATCATGCATGACTACTTAAGTTAGAATATCATTCGTAGATGAATTTAAAAGAAAAAAAAAAGATTTCCGCATTTCTATTAGTCGTGCATTAGAGTCGAGAAGTAGACAAAAGTAACGATCCGTCTAAGGCAGGAGAAGGCGGGTCGCTACAGGTGGTATCAGAGCCGTTCCCATTCTCCAGCATCACACACACATCAGCATCAACCTTGCCGTCTTCAAGTAAGAAAGCTTTAAGTTTCAGTTTTTCTATTGCTCCTTTACTTAATTGCCGTATAGAGAAATGCTTAAGTACTTACTCATATGTGCATAGAACAAGGAAGCATGTTTAATACCTTAGTATCACGGAATCATGTTTAATCCCTAGAATGGATATTAGAGAAATGCTTAAGTACTTACTTGAGTTGCCCAAAAGTAAGTTTTGGGATTATGGCACGCAAGGTGCTTGATAAAAGTTTTGAGTAAGACCGAGGTCTTACTAAGCCCTAGAACGAGTTCTAGGACTAAGAAATGAGATAAGAATCAAGACCAAGGTCTTGTTATATCCTAAAGTAAGTTTGGGAACATGACCATTAAGTGTTAAGTTATACATTTGAGGACGTCCTAGAAAGGCCCAAAACGAGGAGCAAGCTCCTAGAGGGCAAGAGGCAACAGAGTCAGTACCCCCACCAAATCTCTTAGACGTGGTGGCTCAGTTACAGAGACAGTTAGCAGAACAACAGCAAGTTATTGCCACTAGGATGGCTAACTAGCAGGTCGTTATTATTACCTCGCCGGTGGCGAATGTAGTGGCACCAGTTGTGATCGAAGACCCATCGATTACATCTGTAGTCCGGCAAGGGGGGTAAGGCAAGAAGCGTACCTCATTCAGTAGAAGAAACTGAAGCCAGGGAACTTCCCAGGCACAAGCAAACCATGGGATGCTTAAGCATGGTTCAAAACGTTGGAAAGAATAGTAGGGCTACTGGACTGGCATGAGGTAGAGAAGATAAAGTATGCATCTTTCTGCCTTACGGGAGATGCTAGAATATAGTGGAAGAGAGTCAAGGCCAAGAGAAATGTCAGCCAGATGACATGGGCCGACTTCGAGACTGAGTTCTTCGAAGAATACTTTCACATGCAAGTAACCAACAAGCATTATGATGAATTCACGGAGTTCAGACAAGGAGAACTATCCGTGGATGAAGCAGTGAAGATGTTTAAGCGGTTAGCTCATCTGTGCCTAGAGCTAGTTAGCACAGAAAAAGAGATAGTTAGGCTAATGCTCAAGATGTTAAGGCCTGAGATAGCGTTAAATGTGGCCAGCAGTGTTAAGAGGCTGCAAACCTCCGAAGAACTGATAAGTAGTGCTTTGATCACTGTGTACTACTTAAACAGTATAAAGGCCACCAGAAATGTTGAACGATGAAGTTCTTAACAACCTTACCTTCGGGAGAGGTCATGGCATCTACTTAGCGGCGGAGAGTTGTGCCAATTTAGATTTCCAACCGAGAACTCTATGGTGATTTAGTAGTCCTTGACATGAAGGATTATGATATCATCTTAGGGATGGATTTCTTGAGCAAGTACAGTGCCGCTATTGAATGCCGTAAAAGAAGAGTAAAGTTCACACCAAAAGTAGAACTTCCATTCGAGTTTATTGGAGACCCAAAGAGAAAGACAAAAAGGTTCTTATCTACCTTACAAGCTCAGAGAATGTTAGAGAAGAGGTGTGCTAGTTTTCTAGCTCATATAGTAGATGCAAGTCAAAGAGAAGGATTAAAGAAAGAGGAAGTGAGGGTAGTCTGTGACTATCCGGAGGTGTTTCCTGAAGAGTTACCAGGACTCCCTCCCAATCGGGAAATTGAGTTTGAAATTGAGTTGGCCCCAGGAACCAACCCAATTTCGAAGGCACCTTATCGCATGGCGCCAGCAGAACTGAAAGAATTACAAGAACAATTGCAAGAGCTGCTTGACAAGGGTTCCATCCGCCCTAGTCATTCACCTTGGGGAGCTCCTGTACTGTTTGTCAAGAAGAAAGATGGATCTATGCGAATGTGCATAGATTATCAAGCTTTGAATAAGGTAACCATCAAGAACAGATATCCTTTGCCAAGGATAGATGATTTATTTGATCAGCTGAAGGGAGCCACAGTGTTCTCCAAGATAGATCTACGATCAGGTTACCATCAGCTCAGAGTGAAGGAGAGTGATGTGCCAAGGACTGCTTTCAGTACAAGATATGGGCACTATGAGTTTGTGGTCATGCCCTTTGGAGTGACAAACGCCCCTGCGACGTTTATGGATCTAATGAATAGAGTGTTCAAGGATTTTCTGGACAAGTTCGTCATTGCCTTCATTGATGATATCCTAGTGTATTCAAAGACTCGGAAAGAACATGAAGAACACCTGAAGATAGTGTTGCAAACCTTACACCAGAAGGAGTTGTACGCCAAATTCTCAAAGTGTGAGTTTTGGTTGATCAGGTGGCCTTCCTAGGCCACATTACATCCAAAGAAGGCATTCAAGTTGATCCAGCCAAGATAGAAGCAGTCAGCAACTGGTGTAGACCCAAGAATGCCAGTGAAATCAGAAGCTTCTTAGGCCTGGCAGGATATTACAGAAAATTTATGGAGGACTTTTCCAGAATAGCCTCTCCACTCACAGCCCTGACCAGAAAGAACCAGAAGTTTGAGTGGTCAGATAAATGCGAGCACAGCTTCCTAGAACTGAAGAAAAGATTGACTAGTGCTCCCATCCTAACTGTTCCAGAGAGTGACAAGGCCTTTGACATCTACAGTGATGCATCCAAGATGGGCCTTGGAGCTGTCCTCATGCAAGACGGTAAAGTAATAGCATATGCTTCCAGACAGCTCAAGGACTATGAGAAGAATTACCCTACTCACGACCTTGAGCTAGCAGCTGTGGTTTTCGCACTGAAGCTCTGGAGACACTACCTGTATGGAGTGCAGTGCAGAATCTTCACAGACCATCAGAGTTTGAAGTACTTCTTCACTCAGAAGGACCTGAATATGAGGCAGCGCAGGTGGCTAGAGTTGGTCAAAGATTATGACTGTGAAATCCTCTACCACCCAGGTAAAGCTAATAAAGTGGTAGATGCACTGAGCAGAAAATCCTGTGCAGCACTGATGTCCCTATCATCACTGTCTCTACCACTTCAGAAAGAAATAAAGGATTTTGGAGTCGAGGTAATAATTGGGCAACTTTCTGCATTGACTCTAGAGTCAACCCTGCTTGTGGATATACAAAGAAAGCAAAGTCAAGACCCAAAGATCCAGAAGATCAAGCAGGAGGTCCAAGAGGCAGAAAATTCAGAGTTTCGAGTATCAGATAGTGGCATCCTCTATCTTGGAGACCGCCTTTGCGTCCCCAATGATGAGGAACTAAGAAAGAATATTTTAGAAGAAGCCCACAGTACCCCGTACTCTATGCATCCTGGTTCTACCAAGATGTACCAAGATTTAAAGAAAAGGTTCTGGTGGTCTGGACTCAAGCGAGACGTGGCCAGATATATCAGTACCTGCTTGACCTGTCAGAGAGTCAAAGCAGAACACCAGAGACCAGGAGGAGTTCTGCAGCCTCTTCCCATTCCAGAGTGGAAGTGGGAAGAGATATCCATGGATTTTATCACAGGTCTCCCAAGGACCACCCATGGACACGATGCAATATGGGTGATAGTGGATAGATTGACCAAGTCTGCCCACTTCCTGGCCATCAAGTTATCGCATTCGGTAGAGCAGTTAGCACAGCTGTACGTGAAAGAAGTAATCAGGCTTCACGGAGTTCCGAAGTCGATCGTTTCTGACAGAGATGGGCGGTTCATCTCCCATTTTTGGAGGTGTGTTCAGGACGCCCTAGGCACCAGACTTCAGTTCAGCACAGCTTTCCATCCCCAGACAGATGGACAAACAGAGAGAGTAAACCAGATTTTAGAAGACATGCTCAGGGCTTATGCGTTGGACTTTAAAGGTAGTTGGTGCAAATTTCTGTGCTTAGCTGAGTTTGCCTACAACAATAGCTATCAGGCCACCATCAGGATGGCACCTTATGAGGCATTGTATGGCAGGAAATGCAGATCACCCATATGTTGGCAAGAAGCTGGTGAGAAGAAAGAGATGGAGTCAGGACTAGGCAGCCAGACTGAGCTTATAGATGAGACCACTCAGGCTATCCAGACGATCCGCCAGAGGATTGAGACTGCCCAGAGTAGATAGAAAAGTTATGCTGACACACGCCGTAGGCCACTTGAATTCCAAGTTGGAGATTCAGTATTTCTCAAGGTCGCTCCTATGAAGGGAGTGATGAGATTTGGCAAAAAGGGCAAGCTGAGTCCTCGCTACATAGGACCCTACAAGATTATAAAGAGAGTTGGGAAAGTAGCCTATGAGTTGGACTTGCCAGAGGATATGTCAGCTATCCACAGTACCTTTCATGTCTCTATGCTAAAGAAGGGTATTCACGACCCTAGCCAAGTGATTCAGCCTCAGTCAGTACAGATCCAAGAAGATCTTAGTTATGAGAGCAGACCGACACAGATAGTGGACAAAGCAGTTAAAAGATTAAGAAACAAAGAAGTGCCACTAGTGAAGGTCATCTGGCAGAATCAAAAGCATGAGGAGGCTACTTGGGAACGTGAGGACAGCATGAGAGAGAGATATCCAGAATTATTCTAAGTTCGAGGACGAACTTTTCATAAGGTATGGGGGATTGTAACGCCCCAAAATTCCCATTTTTAGTTCTTAAAGTCTTTAGAATTATTTAAAAATGGTTTAGAAATATTCTAGATATTTTTAGGGATTTTTAGAATATTTTTATGGAATTTTCCGAGTCCGTTTAGTATATAAAAAAAAAGAAAAACATTTAAGGGCAGCCGGGGGTTCGAACCCGCGACCAGCAGGAGACCAGGCGAGAGCGCGACCAGCCGGGCTAGGGTATCAAGCACAGCAAAGGAAGGAGAGAAATATATTTAAGGTGTAGTTAGGTTAATCCGCCCCATAAGTATAAATAGGTAATTAAAGAGAGAAGTTTTATTTCTCTCATCTCCAAACCCTCACGCCGACCTCTCCTCTTTTGGGCGAAACAACACCAAGCTCTAGGGGGCCGGCCAAGGCTCTCCTCCAAGAGATCTTCCAATATTCGGAATCCCCGCGACGAGAGGAACGCGTAGGCACGAAGAATTCTCCGAGATCTCAAGTTTCTCCCGAGCTCTAGACATCAATCTTGGTTGTAAGTCCAAGATATCAATGTAAGTACTGCTCACCTGCAGTAAGAGGCGGTTTTTCCGCAAGAATTTCCCCTAAAAGTTTTTAAAAGAGATATTTACTTCTTGTTTAGATTTTTGCATGTGATCTTAGTTCATTATATGCTTACATATTTTATTGAGTGCCCTATATGAGGTTAGGGTCCAAGAAAAGCTATGAGAAAAGAAAAGAGAAGATAAAGATAATAAAAGAAAAGGCCAAGGCCTTAAGAAATCCCCAAAAGTCAAGACTTAGGGATTTTAGCACGCAAGGTGCTCGAGAAAATGCCAAGGCATTTACAGATAAGAAAAGAAAAGGCCAAGGCCTTAAAAAAAATCCCCAAAAGTCAAGACTTAGGGATTTTAGCACGCAAGGTGCTCGAGAAAATGCCAAGGCATTTACAGATAAGAAAGAAAAGAAAGAAAAGCTATTTTATTTTCTAAGGCCAGTACCCGGCGTCCAAGGGCGTCGTTAAAGAAATCCAGGTGTCCAATTCCAAGGTCTTGGCCCTGGTAGACCAAGGTCTGCTCTATTAGGATTGGTGGCTCGCTACCCCAACCTTTTAGGGAACGCGCATAAGATGGTACTTACGTCTTCAGTGGATCCAAGTGATTATTATTTTCAAGTATATGCTTTAGCAAAGTTTCTAAAGTTTAAAGAGTTTTCAAAAAGTTAAAGAATAGCTAAAGTTTCAAGTTGAGCCAAGAAAAGTAAATTGAGATTTATTATTGCTTGAGTATGCATGTTTTGAGTTATACATGTTCTTAGTTTTCTTTCAAGCATATAAGTATCTCATATGATTTCCATATTGATCAAGAAGCATGTTTGCACATTTTCGAGATTTTGTGAGCTAGATAGTACTTACTAAGCTTTTTGCTTACTAGTTGCATTTCCTCTTACTGCAGATAAAGGTAAAGGCAAGCAATTCTGAAGGAAGGCGACGAGGCGGTGCTGAGTAAAGTGTGTGTGGTGGCTGATTTTGGAGAGATCTTTGAGACGAGACAATTTAGTTATTTGAATTACAATGTTTTAGTTTATTCAATTTCAAGTTCTTGCTTTATGGAGTTTAGCGAACATTTAAGCTTTGGATAGTTTTACATGCTCAATTTCTTAGAGTAAAGATTCCATGTCATTTCATTTAGCCTACATATCCTTATGATTGCATTGGATGAGTAAAAGTATGAGTAGTTGGAAATATTGATACTTTGTTGGAGAAATAGATGTTTGTGCCAAGATAGTATTAATTCCTCTTTGAATCAAGTTTTATTGCTTAAATATGTTTATAAAAGTTGCATTCAGGTTTCATAATGCTTTAGCAAGGTTATAGAACATGTATTTGGTGTTATGAATGCATAGGAGTCAAGATTGGTACAAACTCTATTGTTAAAGTTCATATAAACTCGAATAGCTCATTTTCTTCCGCAAAAGTCCTAATTTCAAGTTTATGGATTCATTTTGATTGGCTAAATTGTTTAGGAAACTGACATAGAGTATAGAAATGGTGTCATGATTCTATATGGCTCGAAAGTATAGGTTTGGTGGAGTTTTGAAGCAAGTGCCGAAACCTGAAAATTCTGTTTTCAGGCTTATTAGTCGACTGATACAGTATCAGTCGACTGATACCCGAGAGTTGAGTTGGGTGAGGCAGGTTTCAATAAGTATCATTTTACGAGTTTTTGAGAAAGAAAGTGTGACATGGTATCATGCATGACTACTTAAGTTAGAATATCATTCGTAGATGAATTTAAAAGAAAAAAAAAGATTTCCGCATTTCTATTAGTCGTGCATTAGAGTCGAGAAGTAGACAAAAGTAACGATCCGTCTAAGGCAGGAGAAGGCGGGTCACTACAGGTATGGTTGGGTTTAATGATTGATTGGGGATTTTAATTGAATTTTTCCATGCCCCCATGACCTTCTAGGTTTCGGCCAGCCCTAGGAAGGAGGGCTAAAGGTTAGGGTTAAGCCTAATCATGAGCCCCAATGGCTTCCTATGGTCTCATAGATGATGTATGGTTGTTCCTTTACCTTATGCTATCTTACATGTTTATGGAATTGATGGAACTCCTCCCTATAGGTTTCGGCCAAGCCATGTATCTAGGGTTTGGGGTGGAGTTAAGGTTCAAAGAATGATGGTTTATGCTTATCATGAAGTATATATATATATATAGGTCCAAGCATGTGGTAGAAATCATGTTACCTATAATCCTAACCTTAAGCACCATGTTTTATGTTGTATGTTATGATTGGATGTCATGCTTAATAGGGTTTATTATGAATGTCTTATGTTTTATGCCATGTATTTGAATGGTAGGTAGAATGTTATGGGAATCCTACTTATGCATGCTTGAGATAGATACCATGCTTAGGCAAGAAATGCAATGTTTACCTTATGTATCATGATTATACAAGCTCTATGTAGTAGGATAAATATCTATGAAAAACATGTAATGTTCGATGCAATGCTTACCTTCTATGTTATGATCATGCAAGTACTAGGAATAGGAATGATGTGTAGGTATGCATGCCATGTTTCATGTATGAAGATGTATGTCATGTTGTATGAATAATGATGCATGCCATGTGGTATGAATAACGATGCATGCCATGTTGTATGAATAAAGATGCATGTCATGTTTATGAAAGAAGATGCATACCATGTTTATGAATGAAGATAATGCTCATGCCTTCCAGGCATCATGATGCTATGCAATAAGTATGAACAATGAAAAGACAAGCATGTGTTAAGTAATGCTTTATGTAACATGGTTATGCTATGAATGTCTTATGAATGATGAAACATGTAAAGTATTTTACTTTATGAATGAGCTTGTATCGGACCGAAGTATGGGTCCAAGGGATGGGCACCTTAAGAACGCCCCGGTTATGGACTACCGACTATGCTGTCCACGGTTCTGGCACTACCGGAGCTGTGCAACAGGGATGGGCTCCTTAAGAATGCCTCGGTTCGGGGACTATCGACTATGCTGTCCTTACCCTAGTAGGTCGGGGCTCGCTACCTCGGACTTGCTAGGGATGCGCGCTTATGATGTATGTATGTGGTATAAGCCGGGGACCCCAATGATATGATGATTATGTTTAAACATTTAAAAGTATGTTTTAAAAGTTAAGCATCCTTATGTATATGCATTCTACTCATGCATTCATTTATGTTATGCATTATGCTATGTTAATAAGATTTTATGCTTACGCTTCATGTTAAGAAATATGCATGAGAATAAATGATCTATGTCATGATTATGTTAAGAAGATGCTCATATGCCATGATAGGAAGTATGCCTATGTTTATGCCATACGGGTTGGTTTACACTTTATAGACCTGTTTATACCATGTGTTATGCCATGTTAAGAATGTTTATTATGTTATGTTTAAACCATGTATTATGCCATGTTAAGAATGTTTATTGTGTTTATGTTTATGCCATGTAGCATGCCATGCTTAGATTGTTTACTATGTTTACGTTTATGCCATGTTTCATGCCATGCTAGGAATGTTCACTTATGTTTATGTTCATGTCATGCCACATATATGATAAGTGATTCAAGTTGTTATGTTCTAAGTAGAGCACCAAGTATGTTAATGTTTCATGTGCTTATTATGAGATGATGAATGGTTTTTGTGAGTAGGAAAGAGTCTTACTAAGCCTGTGTGCTTATAGTCTTATTTCCTTATACCACAAATCATTCAAGGGGACAATGAGGAAGCAGCAGGAGGGCAAGAACGCATGTGTGTGGTAGTGACTTGGCCCAGGAAACCATATGTTTACCGTTTATGCTATAACTTTACCTTGGTTACTTATATGCTTGAATAATGACTTATGGAACTCTATGATGTGATGTTAAGTATGACATGATATGATGTTTAAGTATGAAGTCAATATGCCAAGTTTCAATGTCATTATGTTAAGAATGGTAGTAGGGCATGTACGTGTAAGTCTTAAAGTTATTCCGCTGCCTTATGTTGTCTACATGCCCTATGTATGTTAACGTAACGCCGCTTTATGAAAAAAAAAGCGGGCGTTACAATTAGTAGCCTATCTTGCTCAGGGATTGTCTAGAAGTTGTGGTGAGGTTTCTCCACCCACAAGGATCGATAAGAGCAAGGCGGAGGTGCTTCGGGGAATCATCCACCGAAGGATTAGGTATCGTCCACCTTACGGACTGCCGTGGAGTAGGAGCATCATCTCCGAACCAGATAGATCGGTTTGTCTTAGCATTGTTTTTGGTTTCTATTTTGTTATTCCACTTGTGCTTGCTAACGTTGTAGGTAGAAAATAAAAGAAACGCTATTCACCCCCTCTATCTTGACGGTCACGGTCCTAACAAGTGGTATCAGAGCGAAGGTCGCTCATCTACGGACTAACCGCTGAGAGAGCACAAGCTAGAGGAAATGATGATGGAAGACAAGTTGGGTGAAGACATCAACATTCCACCTCCTTATGATCATGATGATTTTGACTATTAGAGGACAAGAATGAAGACTTGGTTTGGAATGGATTGGGAGTGCATGGTGGTGCTAGAAGAACCATTCAGAATTCCAAGAGATAAGCATGGAAAAAAGCTTCGACCTAGATATTGGACCAAGGAGCAACAAGCTCAATCTAAGGCAAATGAGAAGGTAATTGATATATTAATTAATATTTTGCCTAATAATGTTTTGAGTGGTGTAGATGAATATAAAAACACATATGAGTTGTGGAACAAGTTGGAAACTTTTCATGAGAACCCTATACAAGCTCAAATAGTAGAAGAGCCCAAAGAAATAAATTCAATGGTCCAAGTGAGGGAAAAAATAAAAGGGTTGTCAACCTCATCGAGTGAAATGACACAATCAAGTGAAAGATCATCAACTTCATCAAGGGAAGAAGGAGAGGTTTTCACTTCAAGAATTGAAGGGGAGGAGGGACTTTCTTCAACACCGGAGCAAGAAGAAGCTCCAACATCCACCAAAGCAAAGTCAAAGGACCACATCATATGCTTTGGATGCAACAAGAAGGGGCACAAAAAGGACAAGTGTCCACTAGGTAAAAAGGAGGTAAACCCTAAACCCGGGTCCATTCATTTAAAATCTAATGTGGGTTTTAGGGAAAAGAAAGAAAAGAAGCACATTAGGTGCTACACGTGTGGGGAGCTAGGACATTACCAAACCCAATGTCCAAGAAAAGGAGTGCTCAAGAAAATGGAGCATTTATGAAGATGGGAGAAGAATGAGAAGAAGAGAAGCTCACATCAAGGGAGAGCTCCAACGGTAAAGGAGGTAATCCCTAACTTTAAGAATGTTTCAAATTTCCCTATGCATGATATGAATGATAAAAATTGCATGCCTATGCGTAATTTTGATTTCAAGTATCATGATAAAAATAAAGCTACTATTGGGTGCCAAAATTCTAAGAAACCTATGGATCATGATCAATCTAGAAATTTTAGACCTAAGGACCAAGACATTAACCCTAAGAAAGGGAGATATATACCTAGATAAATGGGTAGATCTAGGAATGGTCAAAATAAACATTGTGATAGTAAGATTGAGAGCCTAGAAAGGAAAAATCAAGCTTTGAGAGCAAAGCTTGATAAATTAGAAAAGAACCTAGATAGACTCATTAGGGGATTCAAGGGAGTAGGCATGGTGTCAAGAAGTCAAAACCATGACAATAGGAGACCAGGTCTAGGATATAGACATATTAGGTCAAAGGCTAGTGAAAAATCATATGGGAATGTGCCATATGACTATAGCAGAGGAAAGGTCAAAGATAACAAGAAAAAGCAATTTAAAGGGGAGAAGGAGAACTTGACCAAGAAAAAGGTATACAAGTCAAGAGAGTGAGAGTTGAAGGTCATGAAGCACCGGAGGTACACCGATGTGGTCTTGCCTTTATTAATGAGTCACCTAGGGAGGTGACTAAGGAGAGCCCAAGGGAGAGCTCTAGAAGTCAAAATGGAATCCATGGTCAATGGATCTCAGGAGGATTTCTCCTAGTGGATTAGATGGACTATGGAATGTCCCAAAGGGTTTGGAAGACTAGTATGAGTCTTAATCCTAGGGAGTTGACACACAAAAGGGAGTTTTGTGAAAGAAAAGATGAAAATAGACTCATATTATGCGAAAATTACATTTTAATATGTAGATGTCATATAAATAAGTGTCAGGAATGTATTGTGGTTAAGTGTGAGAAGAGGCATCAAGAAGAGATCAAAATTAGAACTTTTAGTTATGTTTCAATGACACTATTTAGGTAGTGTTGAATTTTGTTCCAATCTTAGGATGAGTAATAGATTTGTTCCGAACAATATTTTTCCCAAGTAGACATATGTTCCACAAATCTCTTCATGAAATTTCAGAGTTTTTGGAAATTTATGGAATTAATTATGCATTTAAGAAATTAGGACTGAAAAGTTGAAAATTAGAGTAGCAGTCGACTAGTTCAGAACCTGTCGACTGGCCTAGTGTAAATCATAAACTGACAATTTAAAATTACCAGTCGACTGCCTTCGGGGCAGTCGACTGAACGTTCTGTTCGTTTCTCAGTCAACTGCCCCTGGGGCAGTGGACTGGTATGCGAGGGTTTTTAAAAAAGAAAGGTCGTGCGGGGGTGGCCGAACCTAGGGTTTTCGCTGCCAACCCCTGCAAGCTTGCGTCTTCCCCGACCTCTCCTTTCGATCTAAGGTGTTCCCAAGCCCTAAAAACACTTTCCTAGCCTCCTCCTACCTCAGATCTAAACCTAGGGTTAGTAAAACCTCTCCTCTCAATCGATCTTCGTCAACCCTCATCATGAAACGAGCAGGAAAACGGTAATGACTTGTATAGTTTGGTTTTTTCTATTTAGTTCATGATTTGGAACTAATTTGCCTTATTTTGCTTGGTTTTCCTTGTTTTCTCTCTTTATGGGGTGGTTTTGGTACATGCATTGGTATGTCACATCTAAGGGTTGCACATAAGAGGCAAAAGGGTGAGGGGTCATCTCACCAAGGTCAGGTAGATCCGGAGGGACCTCGGTTTCGTTCTGAGGAGTGCCGGAATGTTTTTAACAATGCGGCTTTCATTTTAATGAATTGCCACTACCTCAACTAATCATATTTCCAGGATATCACCCCCCACATCATTGAGATCATTGCATATTTTGGGTTAGAACAACTGGTCTATTGTCAGCACTTTATCAATTTTGACTTATGTATGGAATTCTATGCCAACCTTACATCTACTAATACCCAGAACGAGGTATATGAGTCAATTTTAACTCAGAATCATCCTAAGTGAATAGCTAACTCTTAACTAAATCTAGACCAATAGGTAATTTACTTTTCCTTCTTCTTAGAGCTCATATTAGAACCCCATCAACCTAATGAATGCTCAAGGCAACTCTTCCAAAACAAAGATCAAACGAAGCATCAATATTCAATCCAAGCTAAGATCAAATGGTCACATTCCTATTTTTTTAAACACCACCTTTATGGTATCACATGGCCCACACAACATGGTCAAACACTGTTTAGCCTGTATTCCATGATGAACTCACGACAAAGAGGAGGAAACCAAATCAAAACTTATTAAAGTATCCCTATTAAACAAAATATATTCCACAGATTATGCTCTAGATACAATTGCGGAAGAACCACACCAAACAACTCTAAAATAGGGCACATAAATTTGGAAGCTCATAGCAACATGAGAATCCAATCTCCCAACTCAAAACTCCATCGAACAGAACCCAAGCAGCCTTCTTGTAAGATCATAAGCTCACAGAAAACACAACTAAAAACCTATTCTATCATAGATTCAACTCCAAGAGCTATAATTCAATCTTGAATACCAACTCATCCATCTTTATGGAAAAAACACACAGAAATCTGTAGATATAGCTAACGACAACTCAATTCTAGAGTCGCCAACATAGGATTCAAAAAAACATGAGCAGAACAAATCTACACATCTGAAATTTGATCAAGAGCTCTAACTAGAAAGTTCACAGAACAAAACATTCATCAGAATCAATTACCATCACCACCTCATCCCAAAATCGAGACCGCACTAAGCATAACTTAACATCCTGGAATCATACAATATGTTTGCTAATGAAAACATATGGATTCAAAAAACCTACTCCACCATAAAGACCAAGCCAGCAAAAAATCATGGAAACATCTCAAGATCCAGAAATTTAAGCTGAAAAACTCAATCCACAACAAAATCCGATCATACTCTATTTCAACAACCGATCAAAACCCTTCCCGCAAAGATTAGCCTAGTTCCATCAATTCCAACATAGAATAAAGCCGCTCTTACCTGATCGCAACCACCAAGCTCCTCTTCCGCTCGTATCTTGCCGCCCCAAGATCACCCAGCCAAGTACCAAGTGTTCTGAGATCGAAAGAAGTGAGAAAGCCCAACGACCTCCACAAGTCGCTAGCGAGGTAGGGCGCGACGTAGATCTAAGGGGAGGAACCAAAGAGGGCTTCGCGAACTTGGCTCGGTGAAGAAGCAACCGGAAAGGGGATTTTAATCCATGGCCTTTTGCATTTAAGCCCCTGTATCTAAACAATCCAAATCGAACCCTTAATTTTCTATTTTTAACCATTTAGCTCCTCATAACTTAAGTTTTTAAATAGTTTAACCCTCTAATTTTAGTATGGATCTCACAAACCCTAAATCTTCTTCGACATCATTTTCGAAAAAATTTTTGGATCACATCAAAAGTGTCGGATTTAGCAACTAATACTAGTGATAATCGTTGGAGTGCGTATAATTGTCATAGGCCTACCTACTCGGCCACACAGATGTGATGTGATGGCAACCTGACTAGCGTCAGGAGTGACACATGTCAATGCATCATATGCACTTATTCCATTTTATATTTTTTGTGTTTGCTTCATTTATATGAGCTATGATTGATGCATTTGTTTGACATACATGTATGCTTTATTGTTACACTATCATTCTGTTTCACACATACCTAGATGTTATTTTATTTTTGGAGACTAAATGCTATTGTTTCTTTCTGCTTGTTATACCTTTTATTTACCATGAATTTATCTGCTCTTATACCTGTAGAGTTTGCCCGGACTCACCACTTCGACTATGTAATTCTGTTTCAGGTAATAGATAGATGAATTACTTGGAGCTAGGAGAGGATCTTGTCACCAGTCCCATGGTGTTGAGTGTATTGTTATTTTTCCGCATTTACTTTATTTCCGTACTTTCATTATTTCCGCATTTATTTCAATATACTGGTATTTATCTTTTCAGTAGACTTATGTATTGTCTGGTGTGTTGGTCTTTAGATTTAAATTTTAATTTTAATTTGGATATGGACTTGGTAGCGATGGTCTTCTTCAAGTGATGAGTATGTTGGTTGGTGAGATCTATTTCGAATAATTATCTTAATTTTTTGTGTTCACTGTCTTGTTTCCATAATGGTTGGATAAGTTGAATGTCATAGAAATCAAGTTGTGGTTGGTGAGATTTAGTAATTATTGCATATAACTGTCAGTTTTATTTGAGAGTTTTATTTTATAGAACATACTATGTTCACCTACTAGATGTGGTCTTTGAAGATGAATTGACTCTATTTTAGTGGTTGGTTAGAAATTTAACATTGTTCCTTTTGTGAAATTGTTTAGTTTGATTTGTTATGTTATACATAAATCTATGGGGAGTCTTGTGGTTAAATGTGATCACAGAAGCTTGATGTTTGCAACTGAATCAACTTAAATCAACTTATAGAACTGATGATGTTGAAGTCAATGGAGGTTGGTTAATTTTTTTATTTTGATGTACAAGGGGTATCCAGGCTTGCGCCCGACTAATTCTCTTGGCTAACCGACCCTGCCCCACAGCCTTCAACGAGAGTCCCCCCGGTCAACGAGGATAAATCGCTGGATGGAGACATGTGCCGACTTCACCACTGATGATATCGGTACCCGATAGCTCGACCACGCAGCAGCCTGTGGTGATTTCTTCCGTCAGCATATTGCGCGCTCTACCAAGGAGAAATCGAACCCGAAAAGTGAGGGATCAACCAAGTGAGCCATTACCAATCGTGCCATGCCCGCAAGGGCGTGGTTGGTTAATTTGAATTGTTGATTGGTGGATAGCTATATATTTGGATTTTCCTTACCATTAATAGGATGATATATTCGATATTTGCTTCATGTTAGAACTTTGTGGATAAGTAGGTTTTGATTTTAATAAGGATGGGGGAGATTTTTAGTTAGAAGTTCAAGGTCCATCACTATTGGTTTTATAAAATATGGAATCATTGTCCTTTCACATAACTAAACATTTACGGTTTAGGTCATCAATGATTTAAATTTATTATGCCATACAAAGTTGTAGCGTTATGCACTATATATATGAGTCTAGTTTCCTGATGCATTGGTCATATGAAAAAGGATATTATGAGTCATGCAGTTTGATGCTTAGTGTGCCAACAAATGCAGGGAGAATAGTTTAAAAAAAAATCATGTCTTCTTGCATGTTTATGTAGTTCATTAGAAAGGACAAAAGAAAATTTCTGGAGGATTTAGCCATATAGACACAATCTGTGATATAAATGCAATTTCAAACTAGAAGATTGGTAAAACCCTTGCTAGGAATAGAAAATGAGTGTTGAAGAACTAGTGACATAAGCTACCAATGATGTTATATATATATATATATATATATATATATATATATATATATATATATATATATATATATATATATATATATATATGAGAGGAGAGGGAGAGGGGTCGGCGCAACTTGGGAGAGGGAGAGGGTTTGAGAGAAAATAAAACTTCTCTCTTTAATCATCTATTTATACCTATGCGGCGGATCGACCTAACTACCCCTTAAATATACTTCTCTCCATCTCTTGTTGTGCTTGATACCCTTGCCCAGCTGGTTTGCGCTCGCGCCCGTCTCGTGGTGGTCGCGGGTTCGAACTCCCGGCTGCCCTTAACCGGGTTTTCCTTTTTTTTTCTTTTTTTTTTAAAATACTAAACGGACTCGGAAAATTCCATAAAAATATTCTAAAAATTCCTAAAAATATCTAGAATATTTCTAAAACATTTCTAACTACTTTCAAGGACTTTATGAACTAAAAATGGGAATTTTGGGGCGTTACAGTAGGGTTGGGTCTAAAACTTCAAGTATGTGTTTTATGTATTATCATGATATAAGGGAGATGGAGGATGATTTATGTGAATTTTCACATGGCCTAGAGACCCTATAAGTTTCGGCCAAGACTTGCTAATAGGGTAGAAAGTTAGGACTTATTTCATGTAAGGGCCCCAATGACCCCTATGGTAAGGTATGGTTGGGTTTAATGATTGATTGGGGATTTTAATGGAATTTTTCCATGCCCCCATGGCCTTCTAGGTTTCGGCCAACCCTAGGAAGGAGGGCTAAAGGTTAGGGTTAAGCCTAATCATGAGCCCCAATGGCTTCCTATGGTCTCATAGATGATGTATGGTTGTTCCTTTACCTTATGCTATCTTACATGTTTATGGAATTGATGGAACTCCTCCCTATAGGTTTCGGCCAAGCCATGTATCTAGGGTTTGGGGTGGAGTTAAGGTTCAAAGAATGATGGTTTATGCTTATCATGAAGTATATATATATATATAGGTCCAAGCATGTGGTAGAAATCATGTTACCTATAATCCTAACCTTAAGCACCATGTTTTATGTTGTATGTTATGATTGGATGTCATGCTTAATAAGGTTTATTATGAATGTCTTATGTTTTATGCCATGTATTTGAATGGTAGGTAGAATGTTATGGGAATCCTACTTATGCATGCTTGAGATAGATACCATGCTTAGGCAAGAAATGCAATGTTTACCTTATGTATCATGATTATACAAGCTCTATGTAGTAGGATAAATATCTATGAAAAACATGTAATGTTCGATGCAATGCTTACCTTCTATGTTATGATCATGCAAGTACTAGGAATAGGAATGATGTGTAGGTATGCATGCCATGTTTCATGTATGAAGATGTATGCCATGTTGTATGAATAATGATGCATGCCATGTGGTATGAATAACGATGCATGCCATGTTGTATGAATAAAGATGCATGTCATGTTTATGAAAGAAGATGCATACCATGTTTATGAATGAAGATAATGCTCATACCTTCCAGGCATCATGATGCTATGCAATAAGTATGAACAATGAAAGGACAAGCATGTGTTAAGTAATGCTTTATGTAACATGGTTATGCTATGAATGTCTTATGAATGATGAAACATGTAAAGTATTTTACTTTATGAATGAGCTTGTATCGGACCGAAGTATGGGTCCAAGGGATGGGCACCTTAAGAACGCCCCGGTTATGGACTACCGACTATGCTGTCCACGGTTCTGGCACTACCGGAGCTGTGCAACAGGGATGGGCTCCTTAAGAATGCCTCGGTTCGGGGACTATCGACTATGCTGTCCTTACCCTAGTAGGTCAGGGCTCGCTACCTCGGACTTGCTAGGGATGCGCGCTTATGATGTATGTATGTGGTATAAGCCGGGGACCCCAATGATATGATGATTATGTTTAAACATTTAAAAGTATGTTTTAAAAGTTAAGCATCCTTATGTATATGCATTCTACTCATGCATTCATTTATGTTATGCATTATGCTATGTTAATAAGATTTTATGCTTACGCTTCATGTTAAGAAATATGCATGAGAATAAATGATCTATGTCATGATTATGTTAAGAAGATGCTCATATGCCATGATAGGAAGTATGCCTATGTTTATGTCATACGGGTTGGTTTACACTTTATAGACCTGTTTATACCATGTGTTAGGCCATGTTAAGAATGTTTATTATGTTATGTTTAAACCATGTATTATGCCATGTTAAGAATGTTTATTGTGTTTATGTTTATGCCATGTAGCATGCCATGCTTAGATTGTTTACTATGTTTACGTTTATGCCATGTTTCATGCCATGCTAGGAATGTTCACTTATGTTTATGTTCATGTCATGCCACGTATATGATAAGTGATTCAAGTTGTTATGTTCTAATTAGAGCACCAAGTATGTTAATGTTTCATGTGCTTATTATGAGATGATGAATGGTTTTTGTGAGTAGGAAAGAGTCTTACTAAGCCTGTGTGCTTATAGTCTTATTTCCTTATACCACAAATCATTCAAGGGGACAATGAGGAAGCAGCAGGAGGGCAAGAACGCATGTGTGTGGTAGTGACTTGGCCCAGGAAACCATATGTTTACCGTTTATGCTATAACTTTACCTTGGTTACTTATATGCTTGAATAATGACTTATGGAACTCTATGATGTGATGTTAAGTATGACATGATATGATGTTTAAGTATGAAGTCAATATGCCAAGTTTCAATGTCATTATGTTAAGAATGGTAGTAGGGCATGTACGTGTAAGTCTTAAAGTTATTCCGCTGCCTTATGTTGTCTACATGCCCTATGTATGTTAACGTAACGCCGCTTTATGAAAAAAAAAAAGCGGGCGTAACAATTAGTAGCCTATCTTGCTCAGGGATTGTCTAGAAGTTGTGGTGAGGTTTCTCCACCCACAAGGATCGATAAGAGCAAGGCGGAGGTGCTTCGGGGAATCATCCACCGAAGGATTAGGTATCGTCCACCTTACGGACTACCGTGGAGTAGGAGCATCATCTCCGAACCACATAGATCGGTTTGTCTTAGCATTGTTTTTGGTTTCTATTTTGTTATTCCACTTGTGCTTGCTAACGTTGTAGGTAGAAAATAAAAGAAACGCTATTCACCCCCTCTATCTTGACGGTCACGGTCCTAACAAGTGGTATCAGAGCGAAGGTCGCTCATCTACGGACTAACCGCTGAGAGAGCACAAGCTAGAGGAAATGATGATGGAAGACAAGTTGGGTGAAGACATCAACATTCCACCTCCTTATGATCATGATGATTTTGACTATTAGAGGACAAGAATGAAGACTTGGTTTGGAATGGATTGGGAGTGCATGGTGGTGCTAGAAGAACCATTCAGAATTCCAAGAGATAAGCATGGAAAAAAGCTTCGACCTAGATATTGGACCAAGGAGCAACAAGCTCAATCTAAGGCAAATGAGAAGGTAATTGATATATTAATTAATATTTTGCCTAATAATGTTTTGAGTGGTGTAGATGAATATAAAAACACATATGAGTTGTGGAACAAGTTGGAAACTTTTCATGAGAACCCTATACAAGCTCAAATAGTAGAAGAGCCCAAAGAAATAAATTCAATGGTCCAAGTGAGGGAAAAAGTAAAAGGGTTGTCAACCTCATCGAGTGAAATGACACAATCAAGTGAAAGATCATCAACTTCATCAAGGGAAGAAGGAGAGGTTTTCACTTCAAGAATTGAAGGGGAGGAGGGACTTTCTTCAACATCGGAGCAAGAAGAAGCTCCAACATCCACCAAAGCAAAGTCAAAGGATCACATCATATGCTTTGGATGCAACAAGAAGGGGCACAACAAGGACAAGTGTCCACTAGGTAAAAAGGAGGTAAACCCTAAACCCGGGTCCATTCATTTAAAATCTAATGTGGGTTTTAGGGAAAAGAAAGAAAATAAGCACATTAGGTGCTACACGTGTGGGGAGCTAGGACATTACCACACCCAATGTCCAAGAAAAGGAGTGCTCAAGAAAATAGAGCATTTATGAAGATGGGAGAAGAAAGAGAAGAAGAGAAGCTCACATCAAGGGAGAGCTCCAACGGTAAAGGAGGTAATCCCTAACTTTAAGAATGTTTCAAATTTCCCTATGCATGATATGAATGATAAAAATTGCATGCCAATGCGTAATTTTGATTTCAAGTATCATGATAAAAATAAAGCTACTATTGGGTGCCAAAATTCTAAGAAACCTATAGATCATGATCAATCTAGAAATTTTAGACCTAAGGACCAAGACATTAACCCTAAGAAAGGGAGACATATACCTAGACAAATGGGTAGATCTAGGAATGGTCAAAATAAACATTGTGATAGTAAGATTGAGAGCCTAGAAAGGAAAAATCAAGCTTTGAGAGCAAAGCTTAATAAATTAGAAAAGAACCTAGATAGACTCATTAGGGGATTCAAGGGAGTAGGCATGGTGTCAAGAAGTCAAAACCATGACAATAGGAGACCAGGTCTAGGATATAGACATATTAGGTCAAAGGCTAGTGAAAAATCATATGGGAATGTGCCATATGACTATAGCAGAGGAAAGGTCAAAGATAACAAGAAAAAGCAATTTAAAGGGGAGAAGGAGAACTTGACCAAGAAAAAGGTATACAAGTCAAGAGAGTGAGAGTTGAAGGTCATGAAGCACCGGAGGTACACCGATGTGGTCTTGCCTTTATTAATGAGTCACCTAGGGAGGTGACTAAGGAGAGCCCAAGGGAGAGCTCTAGAAGTCAAAATGGAATCCATGGTCAATGGATCTCAGGAGGATTTCTCCTAGTGGATTAGATGGACTATGGAATGTGCCAAAGGGTTTGGAAGACTAGTATGAGTCTTAATCCTAAGGAGTTGACACACAAAAGGGAGTTTTGTGAAAGAGAAGATGAAAATAGACTTATATTGTGCGAAAATTACATTTTAATATGTAGATGTCATATAAATAAGTGTCAGGAATGTATTGTGGTTAAGTGTGAGAAGAGGCATCAAGAAGAGATCAAAATTAGAACTTTTAGTTATGTTTCAATGACACTATTTAGGTAGTGTTGAATTTTGTTCCAATCTTAGGATGAGTAATAGATTTGTTCCGAACAATATTTTTCCCAAGTAGACATATGTTCCACAAATCTCTTCATGAAATTTCAGAGTTTTTGGAAATTTATGGAATTAATTATGCATTTATGAAATTAGGACTGAAAAGTTGAAAATTAGAGTAGCAGTCGACTAGTTCAGAACCTGTCGACTGGCCTAGTGTAAATCATAAACTGACAATTTAAAATTACCAGTCGACTGCCTTCGGGGCAGTCGACTGAACGTTCTGTTCGTTTCTCAGTCAACTGCCCCTGGGGCAGTGGACTGGTATGCGAGGGTTTTTAAAAAAGAAAGGTCGTGCGGGGGTGGCCGAACCTAGGGTTTTCGCTGCCAACCCCTGCAAGCTTGCGTCTTCCCCGACCTCTCCTTTCGATCTAAGGTGTTCCCAAGCCCTAAAAACACTTTCCTAGCCTCCTCCTACCTCAGATCTAAACCTAGGGTTAGTAAAACCTCTCCTCTCAATCGATCTTCGTCAACCCTCATCATGAAACGAGCCGGAAAACGGTAATGACTTGTATAGTTTGGTTTTTTCTATTTAGTTCATGATTTGGAACTAATTTGCCTTATTTTGCTTGGTTTTCCTTGTTTTCTCTCTTTATGGGGTGGTTTTGGTACATGCATTGGTATGTCACATCTAAGGGTTGCACATAAGAGGCAAAAGGGTGAGGGGTCATCTCACCAAGGTCAGGTAGATCCGGAGGGACCTCGGTTTCGTTCTGAGGAGTGCCGAAATGTTTTTAACAATGCGGCTTTCATTTTAATGAATTGCCGCTACCTCAACTAATCATATTTCCAGGATATCACCCCCCACATCATTGAGATCATTGCATATTTTGGGTTAGAACAACTGGTCTATTGTCAGCACTTTATCAATTTTGACTTATGTATGGAATTCTATGCCAACCTTACATCTACTGATACCCAGAACGAGGTATATGAGTCAATTTTAACTCAGAATCATCCTAAGTGAATAGCTAACTCTTAACTAAATCTAGACCAATAGGTAATTTACTTTTCCTTCTTCTTAGAGCTCTTATTAGAACACCCCATCAACCTAATGAATGCTCAAGGCAACTCTCCCAAACAAAGATCAAACGAAGCATCAATATTCAATCCAAGCTAAGATCAAATGGTCACATTCCTATTTTTTTAAACACCACCTTTATGGTATCACATGGCCCACACAACATGGTCAAACACTGTTTAGCCTGTATTCCATGATGAACTCACGACAAAGAGGAGGAAACCAAATCAAAACTTATTAAAGTATCCCTATTAAACAAAATATATTCCACAGATTATGCTCTAGATACAATTGCGGAAGAACCACACCAAACAACTCTAAAATAGGGCACATAAATTTGGAAGCTCATAGCAACATGAGAATCCAATCTCCCAACTCAAAACTCCATCAAACAGAACCCAAGCAGCCTTCTTGTAAGATCATAAGCTCACAGAAAACACAACTAAAAACCTATTCTATCATAGATTCAACTCCAAGAGCTATAATTCAATCTTGAATACCAACTCATCCATCTTTATGGAAAAAACACATAGAAATCTGTAGATATAGCTAACGACAACTCAATTCTAGAGTCGCCAACATAGGATTCAAAAAAACATGAGCAGAACAAATCTACACATCTGAAATTTGATCAAGAGCTCTAACTAGAAAGTTCACAGATCAAAACATTCATCAGAATCAATTACCACCACCACCTCATCCCAAAATCGAGACCGCACTAAGCATAACTTAACATCCTGGAATCATACAATATGTTTGCTAATGAAAACATATGGATTCAAAAAACCTACTCCACCATAAAGACCAAGCCAGCAAAAAATCATGGCAACATCTCAAGATCCAGAAATTTAAGCTGAAAAACTCAATCCACAACAAAATCCGATCATACTCTATTTCAACAACCGATCAAAACCCTTCCCGCAAAGATTAGCCTAGTTCCATCAATTCCAACATAGAATAAAGCCGCTCTTACCTGATCGCAACCACCAAGCTCCTCTTCCGCTCGTATCTTGCCGCCCCAAGATCACCCAGCCAAGTACCAAGTGTTCTGAGATCGAAAGAAGTGAGAAAGCCCAACGACCTCCACAAGTCGCTAGCGAGGTAGGGCGCGACGCAGATCTAAGGGAGGAACCAAAGAGGGCTTCGCGAACTTGGCTCGGTGAAGAAGCAACCGGAAAGGGGATTTTAATCCATGGCCTTTTGCATTTAAGCCCCTGTATCTAAACAATCCAAATCGAACCCTTAATTTTCTATTTTTAACCATTTAGCTCCTCATAACTTAAGTTTTTAAATAGTTTAACCCTCTAATTTTAGTATGGATCTCACAAACCCTAAATCTTCTTCGACATCATTTTCGAAAAAAATTTTGGATCACATCAAAAGTGTCGGATTTAGCAACTAATACTAGTGATAATCGTTGGAGTGCGTATAATTGTCACAGGCCTACCTACTCGACCACACAGATGTGATGTGATGGCAACCTGACTAGCGTCAGGAGTGACACATGTCAATGCATCATATGCACTTATTCCATTTTATATTTTTTGTGTTTGCTTCATTTATATGAGCTATGATTGATGCATTTGTTTGACATACATGTATGCTTTATTGTTACACTATCATTCTGTTTCACACATACCTAGATGTTATTTTATTTTTGGAGACTAAATGCTATTGTTTCTTTCTGCTTGTTATACCTTTTATTTACCATGAATTTATCTGCTCTTATACCTGTAGAGTTTGCCCGGACTCACCACTTCGACTATGTAATTCTGTTTCAGGTAATAGATAGATGAATTACTTGGAGCTAGGAGAGGATCTTGTCACCAGTCCCATGGTGTTGAGTGTATTGTTATTTTTCCGCATTTACTTTATTTCCGTACTTTCATTATTTCCGCATTTATTTCAATATACTGGTATTTATCTTTTCAGTAGACTTATGTATTGTCTGGTGTGTTGGTCTTTAGATTTAAATTTTAATTTTAATTTGGATATGGACTTGGTAGCGATGGTCTTCTTCAAGTGATGAGTATGTTGGTTGGTGAGATCTATTTTGAATAATTATCTTAATTTTTGTGTTCACTGTCTTGTTTCCATAATGGTTGGATAAGTTGAATGTCATAGAAATCAAGTTGTGGTTGGTGAGATTTAGTAATTATTGCATATAACTGTCAGTTTTATTTGAGAGTTTTATTTTATAGAACATACTATGTTCACCTACTAGATGTGGTCTTTGAAGATGAATTGACTCTATTTTAGTGGTTGGTTAGAAATTTAACATTGTTCCTTTTGTGAAATTGTTTAGTTTGATTTGTTATGTTATACATAAATCTATGGGGAGTCTTGTGGTTAAATGTGATCACAGAAGCTTGATGTTTGCAACTGAATCAACTTAAATCAACTTATAGAACTGATGATGTTGAAGTCAATGGAGGTTGGTTAATTTTTTTATTTTGATGTACAAGGGTATCCAGGCTTGCGCCCGACTAATTCTCTTGGCTAACCGACCCTGCCCCACAGCCTTCAACGAGAGTCCCCCCGGTCAACGAGGATAAATCGCTGGATGGAGACATGTGCCGACTTCACCACTGATGATATCAGTACCCGATAGCTCGACCACGCAGCAGCCTGTGGTGATTTCTTCCGTCAGCATATTGCGCGCTCTACCAAGGAGAAATCGAACCCGAAAAGTGAGGGATCAACCAAGTGAGCCATTACCAATCGTGCCATGCCCGCAAGGGCGTGGTTGGTTAATTTGAATTGTTGATTGGTGGATAGCTATATATTTGGATTTTCCTTACCATTAATAGGATGATATATTCGATATTTGCTTCATGTTAGAACTTTGTGGATAAGTAGGTTTTGATTTTAATAAGGATGGGGGAGATTTTTAGTTAGAAGTTCAAGGTCCATCACTATTGGTTTTATAAAATATGGAATCATTGTCCTTTCACATAACTAAACATTTACGGTTTAGGTCATCAATGATTTAAATTTATTATGCCATACAAAGTTGTAGCGTTATGCACTATATATATGAGTCTAGTTTCCTGATGCATTGGTCATATGAAAAAGGATATTATGAGTCATGCAGTTTGATGCTTAGTGTGCCAACAAATGCAGGGAGAATAGTTTAAAAAAAAATCATGTCTTCTTGCATGTTTATGTAGTTCATTAGAAAGGACAAAAGAAATTTCTGGAGGATTTAGCCATATAGACACAATCTGTGATATAAATGCAATTTCAAACTAGAAGATTGGTAAAACCCTTGCTAGGAATAGAAAATGAGTGTTGAAGAACTAGTGACATAAGCTACCAATGATGTTATATATATAATATATATATATATATATATAATATATATATATATATATATATATATATATATATATATATATATATATATATGAGACGAAAACGAAAATCTTTACTAAGAATCAGACCAGATTTGGAACACTCCTAGAGAACTTTTTGTGGCTAGCTAATGGGTGAACTTTAGAAGGAAAAGAGAATTTCTGATGAAACTTTTACTCTAGTTGCAAAAGCCAATTCTCTAAGGGTTCTTATTTCTTGTACAACCATCTTTAACTGGAGAATAAAGCAATTAGATGCAAAGCAGGGATTTTTCTTGGTGATTACATGAGGCAATTAGCATGGAAATTTCTGATGGCTTTAATAGTGAGACAACAATTAGAAATGTTTTTCATTTGAGATAGTCATTATATGGGTCAAGGGTTGACCAATTTTATGGAGATGTGAATTCCTAGCAACTGCAAATAGTTAATTCTGATCACACTATTTTTTTCAAGCCAAATCAAGATAAGATTGATATCTTGAGTTTATTATATAGATGAGATCATTTTCAAAGGAGATGATATAGAAGAAATTAACCTAAAGTCTCAATTGGTAGGAATGTTGCTTTATCATTTATACTCACCTGATTTTACTTTTGCTTTATGATTAGTAGGTACAGTTTTGCATGATCTTCACGAGGGTCGTATTGAAGCCACTTACCAATTTTGAGATATTGGATAGTTATCCTGGACAAAGCCTTATGGTGCACCAGGGTTATGGTGTACCGGATGGGTGAATAGTTGTCATCCCAGACATCCACGCTTCGATCTCCAGCTATGACATATTTTGCAGGAATTCGTCCTTTAAATTGGACGTGAACCCTAGAATGCTGGGCCTCTAATACTTGATGATGTGAACTTGTTCATTGAACTAAGCATTACTATGGTTCTATTACCGTCTTATGTGCTAGAAGTAAATTTATTATTATTATTTTTTAAAAAAAAATTTTGACCACTAGTACTTTACAACTAGTATCATTTTAGGTGATATATAATGACAAGGCAAGAAGTATGCATCTTAATCTTAAAATAGGATGTATATCATTAATAGATGACTCAACAACGTCCCCAATATTCCGTAATGTGGTCTCATCATCAGGCATACCCAGCATATCAGCTTACAGTTTATCAGTTTAAGCAGTTGGACGAATTTCCTACACCTCAGCCTATGCAGGCTGTTCAGACGATGCCATCATCAGATCTAGAGATGGACCAGATTTATCTTATCACCATAGAGGAGATACGGTGAACTGATGGATTGGAATTACATGGCATGGTGTTATATTTATACATTTCCTATTGACATAGTGATATATTTACTAATAGTCTGTGTTTCTCTACATCACAATCATAGGAAAGAGCGATATGGTCAAATATGTCGACAATTTATTGAGGGTTAAGAATTTCAACATTTAAGGATGTGCCCTATCGATTAGTAGTAGTACTCGTACCTGCTACTAGCAATTGGGTGCGGTCATATCAACACTAATGCACTAGACCATCTAAGTTTTGTCCTCTCTTGCTCCTAGAGCCCCTTTGCATACAATCGCTTAACTCTATCTTTAATAAGTTTGCTTATGTAAGATAATTTATTGTATACGTTATAATACGTTGTAACCGCATTGTGGTTAAGTTCTTACAAATATGTGGTGAAGTTGTGTATAGGGCCCTTACAGTAATAAGATCTACTCTCGGGAAGAAATCGAGTATGATAACATGGTTCATTTGGGAACTACTGTATATATCAGAACTTCGGATGTTGATGGGTTGAACGATGTGATGAATAATGTGAATCTTGTATCTTCAAACTTGGTGTGCCAACTAGTGATTGGGTAGACGCAAGAGAAGCGTAGGGATCCAAACCCACAGAGAGCATCAAAGATTAACAGACTCACTTGGTCACTT
>JAGFNQ010000159.1:289424-366230 GCA_024364735.1 Boesenbergia rotunda | reverse complement strand
CACATGCCGAGAGTGAGAGACTCTTGGACACATGTCGGAGTGATTTGAATCCACGAGACGAGGAAGCATAACTTGGGCTAGGTGTGACGTAATCATCCTAGTGGAGGCAAACACATAGACCATATCCTAAACCAAGTGAACATATGATGAGTGAAAGGAACGAGATACGACTCACTGTAATTGCTAAAAGGTTCAGAAGTTGTTCTGGAATGAACAATATGATTTTTTAATTAATTGTGGATTATCATGTACTACTAAGTGTCACTCATGATTAATCCATAATTAATAGTTAATTATGGAAGACCAAACTAAATCAAGCACCTATGAGGTCACACGTACTATGAGTTTATATTGGATTCTCATATTGAAAGCGACTGAGTCTGGTTGGACAAAAAAATGGCAAATATGGAAGATATTTTATTAGAATGAAAGTATGGATGGGTCACATCTTTTGAAGATGAGATGGACCCTCTTTAGTTTAATTATTAGCCAAATTTGTTTGATTTTTAATTAAGAGAGTTTTGATACCAAACCAAAAGCTTAATTAGTTAAGTTTTGGTTAAGGAATATTGGTTCAGATTTGGGCTTTCTAATCAAACCCATCTAAGGGATCTATTTATATAACTAATATAGAAGAGAGAAAAATAAACAACAATTTCATTTGAATAGGTTTTTGGAAAACCTAAACCTCTCTCCCTCTCCTCCCTCTCTTGTATTGTCGAACACCCAACACGAAGGAGAGATTTTATCCTTGGTCCGCTAGTGCTCAACCTTCGGCCACCTACTCCCCTCTAGCCAGGAGTTCCCCTCAGACCAAAAGGACACCGGAGCACAGGAGCTCCGGTCGTTGGATCGCCACCAAGCAAACAAGATCGATCGAACAGAATCTATCTGCCTGTCGATTTGCCCCTTCTCGACCTCCTTTCTCTCCATTTTCGGTGAACAAATGTTGCTACCAGATACCCGACATATAGGGTTACCAATTACCTCTTTCTCAGCAAAGTTTGGACACTGAAAGGCTCCAGGAATACCTGTTCACAGTGGGTTCTCCAAGCTGATAGCGGGCTGATATTTTGGTTGCTCTCTCTATTTAGTGTTGTCCATTTGCAAGCACCAAACCTCGTCTTCGCACGCAAGGCTAGTACCTTTCGCTATGGCGAAACTCATTACTTGTGAAGCCGTCTTGAGGAGTTCTCGGAATGGATATGAATAGAGGTGAGGCATTCGAGTATTGATTGGTTGATGTCATTCCCATTTCAAGTCATTCGCAAGGTACGCCTAGCTTCAATTTAATTCCGTAAAATTGTATATTATAATCATGTCTGCATGTGTTGTATCCTTGTATACATGTATATGTATGTTGTGATAACTTAAAATTTATTATGTTTTATTTTCTACTACACATGTTTATGAAACATGTTTTAGCATGCGTCTGCATCGGGCTCCCCCCAACAAGTGTCGAACTAAAGGAACAGGCTAAGGTACTGACGAAAGAATTTGCTCAAAATGGTAAGGTCCTACAATTTAGGTGGGGCACAAGGGAATGAGATTGCTGAAGTAGACTGTGATGGCGATGAGCATGATCTTCCATCAGTATTTTGTCGATGGCCCGCTACGTCGAAACAATCAACCATAATTATTAGAATAAAGTAAATAAAAATTGCATGTTCATCGGATGCATAATTAAAAATATGAAAAAAAGCATACCATATTTAAATGCATGAAACAAGACACCAACATGTCACCTCTAATTTCTAATGACCTATAAAAACAAAGGCAGTGCATTAACAGATAAAATATATAAATTTAAGAATGAGAGAATAAATAGACAATTAATTGAATTATGAACTTGTAAATTTGTAAATTAAAACTAAATTTACTCACATAAAAAATATTACCATATATGAAGATAAAATATCATATTTTTATTATATTAAGACAACAAAACTTACCCATAATCAAAAATCAAAGTCTTGTTGGTGCAAAAAGCATCAGACAAGAATAGTCAACCTCTAGTATTTCGATATTTGACAATATACCAAGGTCTGGTCAGTCTGACCAAGGGTTAAGCCAAACAGAACTTCATGTTTGCCAGGATAAACCTAGGACTGATCAGTTTGACCAAAGGGTTAGCCAAATAGGACCTGATGTTTGACAGAGTAATTAGTAAAGAACCCAGGGTTGATTAGGTTGACTAAGGAATAAGCCAAACAAGACTTGATGTTTGGTAGAGTGACTAAACTTAAATCTGGTTAGCTAGACGAAGGGCTAAGTCAAACAGGACCTGATGTTTGACAGAGGGAAGTCTAGTTAAGATCAGATGACTAGTAAAGAAGTCTTTATTAAGGTATCGATGACCTGGTGAGTGAAGCTGGGCACGAAGTCTTGGTTCGGAGAATTGGACATAAAGACCTGGCCGAGGGTTGGACACTAAAGTTCTGGTTCGAGAAATTGGGCACGAAGACCTAGCCTAGGGTTGGGCACCGATGTCCTGGTCGAGGATTGGACATGAAATCATAGTGAGTGAAGTTCCTAGTGAGTGAAGCAAGGTGGGCGAAGTCTTGGTGAGTGAAGTTAAGCACGAAGACTTGATCGCGGGTTGGGCATGAAATCCAGGTGAGTGAAGCTGGGTAAATGTTCTGGTGAGTGAAGTCAGGCAAGGTAAAGTCCTAGTAAGTGAAGCTAGGTAGTGGGAAACCTTAAGGAGTTAACCTTAGGTATTAAAGTTTTGGAGAGCTGACTCCAAGCAAAGCCTAGTAGGTTAGGTAGAATTACAGAAGTTGAGCTTAGGATGTTTGCTTGCTTTGTGTGTTTGCTTGTCTTGTAGGAATCTGAAGCTGGAGGCAAGAAAGGAGAGCAAAAGTAAAGCGGAAAGCAAATTGCAGCCTAAGACCACTCCTAGGTGCCCGGAAAGACCTGGGCGCCCGAGAGTCACTCGGGCGCTCCCATTACCTGGGCACCCCCATGCCCGGGCGCCCCCATGGTCTCGGGTGCCCGAGACCCTTTCCACACGTTTTATCCCTGGGCCATATTCACCGAATTGATCGGATTATGATCATATTGAGGGCACCCTAAAGGCACACGGGCGCTCGAGTGACCTATATATAATAGGGTTCGAGCCAAGGTTTCAATATATCACTTTCATCATCCTACTATTCTCCGTCTGGGAAAGAAAAGTGCTACAACGAAGCTCTGCGATCAAGGAGGCTCTGGGAGGATATGCACTGCACTTCGAACTTCCAGATTGGCCAAGATCTTCGAACTAATGTGGTAAAGAAAGAACTACCCACCTTGTTTGTAGATAGTCCTAATCATTTTCATGTCAAAATGTCTGCTTCAATGTCCAATCTTGTTGGATGACGTTAAGCAAGAATGGTATCAACTAGCAACGTACCTTTTACTATTGTCTGATGCTCTTAGGAGTTGCTGTTCGAAGCACAAACAACTGTCAGAGTCTAAGGGTGTTATGCCAAAATTGGTAGCAAGGGGTTGGGGTGTTACGCCGAAAAGATTGCATATTATCTTTTTATCCATGTTACAGAGAGTAAAATATCATATTTTTATGTTTTATCCTAATCAAAGAATCTAGGGTTCTTCTTTTTTTGGAACTACTTCAAAGTTCTTTAAACATTCTAAATTATAATTAAATCCGAAAGAATATATAAAATTTAGTCTTTTTGATAATATTCTAAACTTTATGATTTTTTATTTGCTAATAAGAACTATTTATTATCATTGCTAATATCTCTTGTTAGGTATATTTAAATGCAATAGGATTCTCTAAAATAATGTTTAAGATAAATTAAGGTCGAACTAAAATTAAAAGCTACATTGGGCCTGATATGAGCATTAGATTTTTTAGCTGATTTTTTCAATAACATTTTAACACCTCCCGATAAATCAAAATAAGCAATAGATAACATTGTTTTACTCCTTGCAATCTCAGAAATCCACTGGATCTGAAATGAGTTCAATCGGATATGTCTAGGTTCATTTGTGAATTTTGATTGAAACACATTGATGGGCATGTCTCAATCCATATTAGGCCTAATATAGCCTTTAAGTGTTGGTTCCATCATAATTTATCTTGTTCATTATTTTAAGGAATCTTATTATATTTAAATATAATTAACAAGAGATACAATGATGATAAATAGTTTTTATTAGAAAATAAAAAATCATAAAGTTTTAAATATTATCAAAAGAACTAAATTATATATATATTATTTCAGATTTAATTATAGTTTAGAATATTTAAAAAACTTTTAAGTAGTCCCAAAAAAGAAGAACTCTAGATTCCTTAATTATGCAAAAACATAAAAAATATGGTATTTTACTTTTGTAATATGGATAAAAAAATAATATGCATTAATGAAAACAATAATTTTTTAATTCATAATGCATAATGTATATTTTTGGATTTAATTAAAGTTTAAAATACTTTAAGAATTTAAAAATTAAATAAGAGATTTAGTTTAGAGAAAATTTTATTTTATTAATAAAATCAATTCTTGTGGAATCGATATTTTTTTATTACTTAACGATAACCATACACTTATAATCTGTGACATCATGAAGCTCCACCAAAGTAACAGATTTTTTATTTATGCTTCGTTCCTCGTTTGCTCTGACAAAAAATTGCACCGTTCATTGGAAAATATTTGGCACCAGCCTGACATTTGTCAATTTCTCTTTGTTTGACTTTTTCGCGTAGCAGAAGATCATTGTTTGCCAAAAAATAAGTTTGCATTGTTCATCGGCCCCTTTGGTCTGGACGAAGATCATTTTCTGCGAGAAGGCAAGAGCACGATTCAGAGTGATTTTTTGCTTCAGATGCATGTAAGATTGTCGATTTTTGTAATGGATAAAATGAAAAATAAATTAACTCGAGGCGTAGCGATTTGGACAATCCCAAAATACCTATGTGATTTAGATAAAACATATAATGAACTATTCGACTAGGAAAATCATCTAAATTTTTGTAACTTTTATATATATATATAGTAATAGAGTGTACCATTGTTAATTAATATTATTTGCAAAAATATTATACGAATATGGAGATGACAAAAAATGACAAAAAATAATTTATTAATCCCAACGTCCCAATTCTCATACCAACACATTGCATTGTATAGAGTATGATAAGATTATAGTAATTTTCAATCTATTTTTATATAAAACAACAGAAAACACAAAAGGATAATAATAATAATAATAATAATAATAATAATAATATCTCTCCCATTCCTTCACTTAAATACTACCAGCCATCTCTTCTTCTTCTTCTTCTTCTTCTTCTTCTGTAGCCCTCACAGACACACACCTACTCTCACAACTCCACCACCCCCGCCATGAAGAGCAAGCTCGACCTCGGCGACGGCGACGGCGACGGCGCCGATCAACACACAGCCCTTGTTCCCTTCCACCACTTCCAAGAAGTCCACAGCCCTCAAAACCTCAAGAGTCCGCCCTGCGGGGGCGAGAAACCCGGGGATCCCTCGTCAGGCGGAGGTGATGGTGCCTCCATCGAGGTCGCCAAGCGCCGCCGCGGCCGGCCTCCCGGCTCCAAGAATAAGCCTAAGCCGCCCGTCGTCATCACCCGCGAGGCAGAGCCGCAGGCCGCCGCCATGCGCCCGCACGTGCTTGAGATCCCCGCTGGGCACGACGTCGTCAGTTCGCTGGGGCTATTCGCGCGCAGACGAGGCCTCGGCCTCTGCGTCCTCTCCGGCACCGGTGCCGTCACCAACGTGGCTCTTCGCCAGCCGCCGCCCGCGGCTGCCGCCTCCATTTGCTTCCACGGCAGGTTCGAGATCCTATCTCTGTCCGCCACTTTCCTCCCGCCGCTGGCCGCCGATGCGGTGGTCGCCAAAGTCTGCACCGGCGGAGGAGAGGTGTCGATCTCGCTGGCCGGGCCGCAGGGGCAGGTTGTGGGCGGGACCGTTGCGGGTCCGCTGGTGGCGGCGGGGACAGTAGTGGTGGTGGCTGCCGCCTTCTCCGACCCTACATTCCACCGGCTGCCAATGGAGGAGGACGTGTCGCTCTCCGTGTCGGGCGGCGGCGGCGGAGGAGACGCAGGCGAAGGGAACGAGCAGGAGCATAGTGGTCAACAGCAGGAACACCGTCACCGGCGCCGCCACGTGCAGGCCGCAACCACCACGGAAGAGTCGGTGTACGGTGGGCATCTGTCGCCGCCGGACATCATCTGGGCTCCCGCCGGCCGCATGCCGCTTCCGCCGCCTTACTGATCGGTCGTAGAACCCTTCATTGATAATCAACGCGCGTTCTTTTCTCATCTTACACTTAATATCCTCTCTTTCTTTGTCATCTCATGCACTCGCCTCGATTGATTCCATTGCTATCAAGTTTAAGACAATTAATGTGGATTTAACGGTGGTTTGCTTCGCACGTTATGTTTTGCATGGAAGATCGCGCACTAGCTCTTTTCTTCTTTGGAATCAAATAAAAAAGATTTAGAATAAATATTTTAGGAAACTAATTTTGATTACCACGGAAATCCCATCATTTCTAAAAGAAACTACTTTTTTTATGAATTCAAATTTAGACGAGTGTTAAGAAATATAAAATACATCCATTTTATGTAATATAGAATGAGCTTTATATCTTTTGCCTACCAAATTACTGGTGCTATGAAATTGAAGAAAAGGTTATTTTTTAAATAAAATGATTAAACAAACAAATTAATACAAAATTAAACATAGCTAGCAACATGACAAAAAGATTTGAATTGCTTATTTGTCTATCAGTTTTCCTTCACCTACTCTGCTTTCTTTCATCTGCAAATCGCTCGATCGCCTGCACTCCGATGAGTCTTCAGCATGAGCAAATCCAAACTCGTCGGCATGCAAACGTCCCTCACGAGATTGGAATTGGATCCTGCAACGCGCGTCTTGGTCGTCTGGACTGGAATCTCGAGGTGAAAAAAGGGCAGGAGATGAATGGCTGGGGTTTGTCCCTCAGAGGAGAGTGGAAAGCGGAGGTGGTTGATGGCAGAAAAGTACAGCAGACAGATACCCACGCGAGCTATGACTCAACCGCCCTTCTCTTCTTTGCTGCGGTCTTCTCGCTGCTTCTGCTGACTGCTTCCCTCCCTCCTCATGGCTTGCTTCTTAATTCAGACGATCAGGCTCAATGCCTGCCTCACGCTTCTTTTCTTTGCCTGCCCTGACACGCCTTCCTCTACTTTATTTTTTTTTTGCTTTGGACGTTGTCCCGAATGATATCTGTAGACCATGAGCAGCACAAGGCCACAACCATGCCTCCTTAGCTTTCTCCCTCATGTACTTTGCTAAAACCTCCTCCTTAAAATAGTTTACTGCTGCTGAGCCGGAACCAGTGCACCTCTCTCTCTCTCTCTCTCTCTCTCTGCTTTCTGCTTAGCCAAAGCTTTTGACATAGGCATGAATGACTTGACTTATCATCCCTCCCCCTCTCTCTCTCTCTCTCTTTAGAGCACCCCACTGCTGAGCTGGCCAAAATGAGGGAGCTCCCTCCCATAGTGGGAGGGAGCTCCCTCAAACTGACAAAGGAGCAGCTCCACCAGTGTGGAGCTGCTCCTTTGAGATTTTTATTTAATTTAAATATTTTTTTATTTAATATTTGTTTAAAAATATATAATTATATATAAGATAAAATCTAAATGAAAAATAAAAAAATATATAATGAAAAAAATGTGGGGTCCATGAAGAAGTTATTGGGAGGTTTTTTGATAGTGGAAAGATGTATAAGATTTTTTACTTTTGACGTGGCGTAGATGTGGCAACGAAAGAGCTCTCGGAAGGGTTCAACCACTGTGGATGCTCTTAGTATTTCATTGGGAGTGAATGCAGGAGCAATTCATCTGGTGCAGGTTGGAGGTTTTGTCTTTTGTGGGTTGGAGTTTCTGAGGATGATCTTGTTTGGATTCTATTATTCCAGACAGAAACCAGGTGGGTGTTGGGAGTTATGATGCTGCTTCTTTCCGACTTTTTGACAAAGGTTATCAGCAATCATAGGCTGCAGCAATTTGTCTACCTTTTCTCATGTTTTTCCTATGTTTCAAACTTGAAGAGTTAATTTGCAGTCTATTCTTTTTTTTTTTTAATTTTTTTTATGTCGATTTTAAATTTATATATCATCAAAACTATGTTAATTTTTTAAATGTAACAACATCACATTGGTACTGAAGTTTGAAATGTAATATTGCACTGATATATTTTTTTAAAATTCAATACTACAATAATATTTGACGTCATATTGTATGATAATGATTATCATACAAACTAACAAAAAGGAAGATTTAGGAGGAAAAAAAGAAAAAATCACTGTTTTTTATATATTTTTTAAAAATATATAATAGTCTAGAATTAATTTCTCAACAATTAAACAGATATTTATATAGATTATACATGCTAATACACAAATAAAACAAAAAAATCCTAATATATAGAATAAAAAAAATCTAATGAATATTTCTACATTAATATTATTGTTTGAATGTAATATCTTAGTAATTGATAAAAAAATAAAATAAGAAATAAATATATCTTATAAGAAACCTGAAATGCATCTTTTAACATTTCTCAATTATGTCTTTGATTTTTTTTTAAATAATTTTTTCTAAGATTTGTATTTCCATGGACAACGAGGTAGATAAACTGACCCATTTGTAGAATCAGTTTTATAGTGTTCTTTGTAAGAGAATCAAAACATCATTCAACTTCTGTATTAACTATATATGATAGTAGTTATTAGGTTGTCCTTGTAAAAATAATAAATAATAAATAATAAAATAGACATTTAAGTCGGTATCCTATAATACTATTTAATTATTATCCTTTTAAAATTAAAATAATAAATAATAAAATAGATAATGCCGATGTCGTATCCACTTAGTTCAATCAAATTAGCTAAGTAAATCAATAAAATATCAAGTTAACCTATCATTATCATAATGGATATGCATTCAAGGGGAGATTGTATCATTATCAAATTAGTTAAGAGACTCGTATTCCATAACCTATGAGGTGTTCGATGAATCATTATCAAATTTACAGCCAAAAGAAGTTTCAAAACTTTGCTCCATGCCCAAAACATTTGTTAACATCATCATTGGCATGGTTTGACAACCTTCAAGGCTCCTATATGATGACACTGATCCTCGAAAGACACTATATATATATATATATATATGTATATACAAAATTGTTCTGCTACGGACGTGATGTGCGGACTCCTCGTGCGGACTACACTGCCAGACCGATTAGGCCCTTGCCTGATCGGTCTGGTGACCGATCAGGCAAGGACCTGATCGGTCTGTTCCCGTGGTCGCGCACGCGGTCCGCACGAGGCGGTCTGCAGCATAGAATTACTTTATATATATATATATATATATATATATATATATATATATATATATATATATATATATATATATATATATATATTATTGATTACAAGAAAGTAGTTTTACATATTTGGGAGATATTTGGGAGAGAAAGGATTATAATAAGCTAGCCCAGTTAGTTACAAAAATACAGTAGTAAGCATTAGCTCAAAATCATCCATTTGCGCCCCTTTAAAATAGCCATCGAAAGTATTCATTGTTTGTTACTATTCTATTGTGCCGTTGTCGGTCAAAATTGATTAATTATCACCATTAGTGGATTGATTCACTATAGTCGTTATCCAATCCAATTGTTATTGTGCACTTTTTTCTTATCAAACGACTAACTCCAACTTATTTTTTCCCCTGCTTCAGTCCACCTTAATTGATCAATGAATTGATCTTTGAATAGTCAACTACTTAGTTAACTTAGTCATAACAGAAGCATTCTTTGTGCTAGGCGATTAGCTTGAATGGACAACTAATTGACTCAACCATCATCAGTTGATTCAATTCCACATTATATTAGTTGATTGACTTCAAGCTCAACCTCAAATAAAATTATTCTGTTTCTTGGATAAAATTGTTAAATCAATTGCTCAGTTAACTAAGCCACTAATCAATTAATTTGTTGCCTACAGTCATCTTAATGGTCGAGTTTGCCTGATTTGAAATCTACCCTCTTCCCATGTGCTTTGTAGCTCCTTTTTTATCACAAGGTCGTTTCTCATTAAGTTTCTAGTTCTTTGAATACACTTAAGCTTTTGACTCGCTTCATATGTTATCCTTCGCGCTTCATCTAGGTAGTTTGCCTCCACAAGCACAATTGCACTTTGATAGTCTTTATCATGCAGTCTCTTTGATGTCACATGTCATCCTTCTCAACTTTTCATGGACTTTGAGCCATCATGTATCCGACTGATCTTGGTCACACTAAGTCATTTCCATATTGTTAAATAATAATTATTATATAATATTATTTGGCCTTAAAATTAAAAAAAATAAAACTAAAGTAACTTCATGCAATTGAAGTTACTAATCAAATATAACTCATATATATATATATATACTTATTATTATTTGTAACGGATATAAATAAAAATAATTATATACAATCGATGCATGATAGATACATAATAAAAGGAGGTTACACATATATTGGTCCTCTCTTTGCTTATTAAAGAGAAGCATATCATATTCCATCATGTGTGTATACATTGTGTGCTTTCATAAAGAAAGGAACGAGAGAGAAATCATATATGCAAAATAATTATATTACAATGATTTCTTCATCAAGCTCAGGTATGTAAAATATATAGATTTCAAGATCCGTTTCATAAGTAAATATAATAATCATGTAAAATAACATATGATATCAGAGCAAAGTTGTGAAATCTATATATTTTCATATATGAATTAATTTTGATGAATTATAAATTAATATATGCATTAATGATCTGAATATATAATAAACTTTTCTATTAATTACGTTGAATATTCAAATTCATTTATCAAATGTATACTAATTTTTCATTATATAATAATGATTAATATCTTTAATAATGCATGACATAATAAATTTATGTATTAATTTATTATTGTTTATGAATTTGATTAATGATTGTAATATACATGCATACTTTAAAGATAATTAATATTGCTTATGATTATGATATAAATACATGATAATGATTTTATGTTAATTAAGATAGTTTGCGATAACCAAAATGATCAAACTAGAATAATTAAATATCATACATAAAAATAATCATTTATTCATCATACTTATGAAATGTCTATTAAAAAATGATAGATAAATGAGATTCATTAATCATTAAATTTATAGATTTCCCAAAAGAAAATTAATTTTATGATTAGTGACATAATCGAAGAAAATTAAAATTCTTGAACCAAATATATTTTGTTTATCCAAAGATGACATTTATATTTGATTGAAGATTTTAGTTTCTTAATAATATGAGACATTTAATTTTGGATAGTATATTGTAATATTAGCTCAAAGGTATATTACAATATATTCTAATATTTTATCTGAATCTATATGTCTAATTTGCAACAATTTCTCTTCATTCGTAAGCTTCTTCTTCTTCTTTTTTTTGATTTACAAGGGGTATCCAGGCTTGCGCCCGACTAATCCTCTTGGCTGACCGACCCTGCCCCACAACTTTCAACGAGAGTCCCCACCGATCAACGAGGGTAAAACGAGTGATGGAGACACGTGGCGACTTCACCACTGATGGTATCGGTACCCGATGGCCCGATCACGCAGCAGCTCTACCACGTGGCGATTTCTTCCGTCAGCATACTGCCCGCTCTACCAGGGAGGAATCGAACCCGAAAAGTGAGGGATCACCCAAGTGAGCCATTACCAATCGCGCCATGCCCGCGGGGGCCACTCGCAAGCTTCTTCTGTTACCATGTTTAATGGTTTAAACTTCTCTGAATGGAGTGAGCAAGTCAATTTTCATTTAGGTATATTGGATCTTAACTTGGCACTACTAAAGGAAAACCCCATTGTAATTACTGATTCGAGCAGTGTGGAAGAGAAGTTCAAATATAAAATATGGGAACAGTCTAACATATTAAGCCTTATGTTTATGCGAATGACTATCGCAAACAGCATTAAGACTACCATTCCACAACCAGAAAATGTAAAAGAATATTTAAAGTTCATGGAAGAACGTTTTTGTTCTGCTGATAAGTCACTCGCTGGTACATTAATGGCACAACTCACGACTATAAAGTTTGATGGATCTGATAGATTGAAGAGCGTTGCTAGAGGGGGGTGAATAGCACTTTGTCGAATTTCTCTTCAAAATTGTTAGCACAATACAAACAAAATATGTGAAAGACAAAATAACAATGCTAACTCAGAGTATTTTTTTACTTGATATCCACCGGAATGGGTGACTAATCCAAGGATCCACGCGAGTACTCCACCTCCATTATGAAAAGTCTCCTTCAGGTGGAGAAACCTTTACAAAGGCGTTGTCTTCCTCTTTACAGAAAGCAATGAATAGAGAGAGAGGAAGGTCGGAAGACTCTATGCATGAACAACACTTCGTTACAGTGTAAAACCGTACCATTCACGTGCGGAAAAGCCCTCTTTTTATAAGAGAACAGGACTGGATGATTATCCACATGTCCACCTGAGTTTTCAGGTGGACCTCCATTCTACTCTTCCAGTAGGAGAAGTCCTCCCCACTGAAGAGAGGTGGTCTTGCGGTGCTGAAGCCTTCTTGCATGACCATTCTATCTGAAAAGTAAACTAAACAGAAAAGAAAATATCCCAAGACTTGGTCTTGGATTAGTAGTGCGGGATAAAGAGAAATGATTATCGAGGGATGTTGCACCAACCTCGATTAATGAGAAAACTTTCGAAAAAAAGTATTAAAACAATTTCATAAAAATTCGAAAAATTCTCAAATTGGTGGTTGCACCAAATTTGAGCTTCCTTGCTCTGATACCACTTGTTGGATCGAGAGAAATGATAGAGGGGGGTGAATATCGTTAAACGTTCGGATTCGTAAAAGAGAATTAGCAGCGGAAATAAAATAAAACACACGCGAACACCAAGATTTTTTACTTGGTTCGGAGTCGCGGTCGGCTCCTACTCCAAGGCCCACGGTCGTTGACCGTCTTCTGCGGGCAATTCTATATGTGTACAAAACCAGTTTACAAAATGTATTACAAGATTAGTATAGTAAACTTTAAAAGAGGGTCTTCGTTACCGACGTTCGGTGTAGATTGTATTTTCGGAGCAGAGGGACGTCGTCGGTGCTTGTATCTCGAGTCGGGAGATTTCCAGAGCAGAGCGCGGGAGTAGAAGAGCGTGAATGCGTTGGAAGAAGTGTTGTTCGAAGCCTTGGGATCGAGGGCCTTTTTATAGCCCCTGGGGGCGCCCGGAACGTCGGGGGTGCCCCCCCACGTGTCATCTGATCCGAGCTCCTCTCGGTCAGCTCTGATCCCTTTAAATTCAGGATCAGACTTTGACGGGGGCGCCCGAGACGCTGGGGGCGCCCGGGTTGACAGGGTCAGGCTCTTATCCATTGGCTTCTCGCTGGCTTGCTTCGTTAGCTTGAGCTAGGGGCGCCCGGACCATCTAGGGCGCCCGGGAGCATGGGGGTGCCCCGCCCATGAACTGTCAAAGCGTATATTTGCTAACTTCTTTTGTATTCACCTTGGGGGTGCCCAGGACACTCCGGGCACCCACTCAGCTTCTGCCTCACTCTTTTGAGGCTCTCTGAGCTGCAGACACTCGTTCCATCGGTCCTGTATCCAGGGTTAGTCCAAAATAACATAAAGCAATAATATGTTAGTTTTATACAGCCTTAGCTATCTTGGTTCTGACTTTTGGTCTCCTAAATGGAGCCCTAGGTCGAACCGACGCCTACTATTCCCTCGACGGGGAACGCGTCCACACCTACTCCTCTCGGGAGAAGTTACCTGATGCCAACCGGCTCCTCTGGTTGGAATTTTGCCCAGCAGTCCTTCGCCGGGTGCCTAGCTGTCCTTCGCCAGGTCTTCAGTACCAAGCTGCCCTTCGCCTGGTGCCTAGCAGTCCTTCGCTAGGGCTTTATATCCTGGCATTCCTTCGCCAGGTGCCTAGCTGTCCTTCACTAGGGCTTTGTATCCTGGCATTCCTTCGCCAGGAGCCTAGCAGTCCTTCGCTAGGGCTTTGTATCCTGGCATTCCTTCGCCAGGTGCCTAGCAGTCCCTCGCTAGGACTTTTCCTGCACACTTGAGTAACATGTTAGATAAACATTATATCTTAACTTTTCAGCCATTTTGCCATTATCAAAATACAAGTTCGACTTGGGTGCTTTCTGCACCAACAAACTCCCCCTTTTTGATTTATGGCAACCCTGGTTCAAAAAGTTAAGTTAATCAGAACATATAAAATGAAATTTTGTTTCCTCCCCTGGAAGGAATCTTCCCCTAGATTTTCCAAAAGTTCGTGGGGCTTTGAAACTACCTTCTAAGTCTAAAATATGGATTTACTTAGAACAATTTTCACCTGAAACTTTAAAGATAAATTTTCCAAAATAATTTTGGTTGTGCACTTTACAAAATTTATACTTATAGGAAAATTTTTGAAAACTTAAGTTTAAATACTTAGAAAAATTTTGAAAGCATAAGTTTAAGTGCTTTAGGACAATTTTTGAAAGCTTAAGTTTAAGTACTTTAGAAAATTTTTTGAAAGCTTAAGTTTAAGTACTTTACGAAAATTTTGAAAACTTAAGTTTAAGTACTTTAGAAAAATTTTAAAAACTTATGTTTAAAGTACTTTGGAGAATTTGAAAACTTAAGTTTAAAGTACTTAGAGAATTTGAAAACTTAAGTTTAAAGTACTTAGAAAATTTGAAAACTTAAGTTTAAAGTACTTAGAGAATTTGAAAACTTAAGTTTAAAGTACTTAGAAAATTTAAAAACTTAAGTTTAAAGTACTTAGAGAATTTGAAAACTTAAGTTTAAAGTACTTAAAAAATTTAAAAACTTAAGTTTAAAGTACTTAGAAGAATTTGAAAACTTAAGTTTAAAGTACTTAGAAATTTTAAAAACTTAGAAATTTTATGTTTAAGTACTTTGAAAAAACTTAGTACTTTTGAAAATGAATTAAGTACTTTTTGAATAACGAATAGATTTTGATTTTTTTTTAAAATCTCTCCTTTTCTATCTCTCCCCCTTTGCCATATATCAAAAATTAAGAAATATAGCAAAAAAGATTGCATAATAGTAGAAGAAAAAAATAAACTGCATAATTTGCTGTACTAAACCAATTCAGGATTTGAACTAAACCAAATCAGTTTCAATTATCTCTTTTAGGGTCCTGTCTAACCCAATTAGCTACTTACTAACTATTATAAACAGTAGTTTTTGCTAGGGTTAGTCAAGTTAAGTGTTCTGTTCAAGTTAGATTTCCTAAACTTGACACTTGACTTGATCACTGTTTAAGTTGTATTTAGTGCCCCAATTACTGCAGATGCACTGACTTAAAGCATCTTGAATTAAGGTAAAGACCTAAGCATCTCAACCCATTCTAGGTTATCAATCAAAAAGTACCCTAAGGTGCTTGTGAGATGCTGGCTTCTAAATCTATAGGTGCATGCAGTTCTAGGGTTAGGGCCTAGGCTAAGTCCATTTGCGAAAACATCCTAGTTTTGAAGGGGTGGTTTTCAAGTAAAACTAAGTTGAAAAATTTATTTAAACCTTTTCAAAGCTGAGTAAAAGCTGATTTTGAAAGCATTTAAAAACTATTTCAGAAACTGATTTTTAAAATTGAGTTAAGCAGTAGGAAAATCAGAAAAATAGAGTAAACCTATTCTACCAAGCATAATCCTAACTACCTTCTTAGTAAGCTGAACTCAGACTCTGGTAGGGGTTTAGTGAATATGTCAGCTAAGTTAGATTTAGAGTCTATATGTTTAAGTACTATTTCACCCTTGGCTACATGGTCTCTTACAAAGTGATGTTTAACTTCTATGTGTTTAGTTCTGGAATGTTGGATTGGATTTTTAGTTAGATTAATTGAGCTTATGTTGTCAATGAAAACCTGAGTTTGGGTGTAGTTGTGCTGGAAGTCCTTAAGAGTGTGCATCATCCATAAAAGTTGTGTTACACACTCTCCTAAGGCAACATACTCAGCTTCAGTTGTGGATAGAGCTACACAGTATTATTTTCTACTGCACCAACTTACTAGACTATTTCCTAACAGTTGGCAGCTTCCACTTGTGCTCTTTCTATCTAATTTACAACCAGCGTAGTCAGAATCCGAGTATCCTGACAAGTCAAAGGTTGAGGTCCTAGGATACCAAATCCCTACATTTAGGGTGCCCTTAACATATCTTAGTATTCTTTTTAGGGCTGCTAAGTGCGTTTCCTTAGCACAGGTTTGGTATCTAGCACACATTCCTACAGAAAAAGGATATCAGGTCTGCTGGCTGTAAGGTACAGTAGACTTCCTATCATACTTCTATAGAGTTTAAGGTCTACTGGTTTACTATCAGGGTCACTATCTATTTTTACATTTGTGGCCATGGGGGTACTTATGCTTTTAGAGTTATCCATTTTAAATTTCTTTATTAATTCTTTAGCATATTTGAATTGATGGACATAGTTTCCATCTCTAGTTTATTTGATTTGTAATCCTAGGAAAAAGTTGAGTTCACCAACTAAACTCATTTCAAACTCATTTTCCATTATTTTCACGAATTCTTTTAAAAAGTTAGAGTTGGTGGACCCAAAGATTATGTCATCAACGTAGATTTGGGCAATAAAGATTTCTTTTCCTAAGGTTTTAATGAATAGGGTTGAGTCAATTTGTCCTTGTTTAAATTCTTTAGAAATTAAGTAGGTTGATAAGCGTTCATACCAGGCCCTAGGTGCTTGTTTTAGTCCATATAGTGCTTTAGTAAGTTTGTAAACGTGGTTAGGTCTTTCTCAGTCTTCAAATCCGGGAGGTTATCCTACATAGACTTCTTCCTTAATGAATACATTTAGAAAGGCTGACTTTACATCCATTTGGTATAGTTTGAATCCTTTATGGGATGCAAAGGCTAATAACATCCTAATTGACTCAAGACTAGCTACTGGGGCATATATTTTGTCGTAATCTAATCCTTCTACTTGGATGAATCCTTTCACTACTAAGCGGGCTTTGTTTCTGACTACTTCTCCTTGATCATTTAGCTTATTCCAAAAAACCCATTTAGTGTCAATGATGAATTTGCCTTCAGGTTTAGGTACTAGTTCCCAGACTTGATTCCTCTCAAATTGGGCTAACTCCTCTTGCATAGCTATGATCCAATCAGGATCAGGTAGGGCTTCTTCTATAGTCTTAGGTTCTATTTTTGAGATCATTGCTATTTGACTAAGGTTTCTATAGGACGACCTAGTTCAGACTCCTAGAGTTGGATCATCCACAATTTGATCAGTTGGGTGACTGATCGAGTCTGGGTTTCTTGGTTTTTCTAGAGCTTAGTTCGGCCTCAGGTCCGGTTGGTCGGTTTGGTTCATTATTTGATTCAACTCCTTGAGCTGGTTCAATTATTGGTTCGATAGTTTGTTGATTTGACTCAGTAGTAGGTTCAATGGTTAGTTCGTTTATGGGTTCAATTAAAGATTCAACAACTAGTTGATTATCTTCTTGATCAGTATTTGATGAAGCCAGATTTGGATTGTCAGATTTTGAGTTGATTTCTTCATCAAATATTAAGTTTGTTGTTTCTTCAATTTTCTTAGTTTGTTTGTTGTATATCCTATAGGCTCTACTTGTTGTTGAGTATCCTAAGAAGATGCCTGGGGTTGACTTAGACTGGAATTTACCTAAATAGTCCTTGGTGTTTAGGATATGGACTTTGCATCCAAAGACCCTTAGGTAGTATAGGTTTGGAAGTCTATGATAGTATAATTCATAGGGTATTTTGTTGTGTCGCTTGTTAATCAGGACCCTATTTTGGATGTAACAAGCCGTACTAATTGCTTCTGCCTAATATTGGTTAGCTAAGTTAAATTCATTGAGCATAGCCCTAGCGACTTCCTGTAGAGTTCTATTTTTTCTTTCGACTATCCCATTTTATTGGGGGGTTCTAGGACATGAAAATTCATGTATATACCCATTTACCTTACAGAATTCCTCGAACCGTTGATTTTCAAATTCTCCCCCGTGGTCACTCCTAAGTCTTTTGATTTTAGTATCATTTTTATTTTCAATTAACTTGCAGAATTCATTAAATAGGTTTAGGATTTTATCTTTGGTCTTTAGAAACCTAACCCAGGTAAACCTAGAGGAATCATCAACTATGACTAATCAGTACTGGTTTCTGCTTAGTGACTTGGCTCCATGTGAATCAAATAGGTTAAGGTGCAGGAGCTCAAGTATGGTTTGAGTTAGATAAGATTGAATTAGTTTGTGATTAGATCTGGTTTGTTTACCTTGATTACATGATTCACATATTAGGTTTTCATGATTTTTAATTTTAGGGATACCTTTAATTAAGCCAAGTTGGGTGATTTTCGAGATAATTCTCAGATTAGTATGACCTAATCTCCTATATCAGAGGTTTGATTGTTCTAACTGAGTTAACATACATTTGGGGTACTAGGGGTAGGTTTATAGTGTAAACATTATTTTTTCTAGTGCCCTTAAGCGTGATTTCCAAGTCTTGCAGGTTTTTAATTAGGCAGTTAGAATTGTTGAAGGTAACTATATAACCAGAATCATACAACTGACTTATGCTAAGCAAGTTAAAATAGAACTTTTCAACCAACAACACTTTCTTAATAACAAAGTCAGATTTAAGTTCAATATTACTTGACCCAATTACCTTGAGTGTAGCATTGTTGCCAAATGCCACTGAGCCTAGGTTCTTGAACTTGAGTTTGGTGAATTTCAATTTATCTCCAGTCATGTGTCTGGAGCAACCGCTATCCAACATCCATTGGTCCAAATCTTTATGTTCCTACACATAAAGAGTTTTGTTGATTTGGATCCAATTAGAATTAGGAATAGCCTAAATTGATTTTCACAGCCTAGTCTGTCTCACCCAAATCTAGGGTTATCAATCACGTTAGCCTTACAGGTTTTGTGAGACAGGTTTTGGTAGGTAGTATTATTAAAAAAATTATAATTTATTTTGAAAAACTTAAATTAATTTTGAAAACAATTGAATTTATTTTGAAAAGAATGTTTAAATCTACAACTAACTGAAGATTTGTGTTAGATTCAAATTTGACAAAGACTAATTTGAATTTGAATTTCAAAGATTGGCTTCTAGGTCTTGGCAAGGCACTAGGCCTTCTTTGGCCGTAGCCTTATTGGATCATCAACCCTTTCCTTGACAAAGTCTTTCAATGAAATTTCATTTTCAAAATTAATCTTTGAGAAATTCTAGTCTAACTAGTTTGGGTCTTGGATCGGTAGCTTCGGCTAGTTTCACCAGTCTAAAGAGACCAAGTAGAGTATACTTGACCTTATTAGAATTGGCTTCCCTAACGTACTATCATCTCACCTCCTCCTAATACTATGTTGTCAAATTTCAGTTAAGTTGGTTCGGTCCTTAAACTAACCAGTCCTAGGTTTAAACATGATAAATTGTAGAAATTAAAACAATCAAGCATGCAATTTGAAAACAGAAATTGAATTCTATCTAACAATAAATATAGTTTTTAATTTGGCTCCCCCTGGACTAAAGCCACAATAATGGTTAGGCATGATATGAATCTTGTCCTTGGGGATCCAATACTGATTTGATCCAGTTTGTTTGTTCAGGTACGGTTTGGGTACCCATGCCTGAACTTTATTTCTAGACTGGTTTAGTACAGCATAGTAGGATCTTTGTCTAGATTTGATTCTATAGCCTAGTCCGGATCGATTTAGAACCGATTTCTATTTTCCAAGAATCATGTCAAGACCCTTGGAACCAGAGGTGAATCATTCTAAAGCTGATCTAAGGTCCTTAACTTGAGTTTTCAGTGAGGAGTTCTCTTTCTCAAGTTTTTCAACTTGAGTAGAGATTCCTTCTTGAACCTTCTCAGTTAAGGATCTAGAGTCAGCTCCCTCTTTCAGGAGTTTTACTTCCTGTCGGAGGGATTCAACTCGGAGTTTAGCTTTCGCCAAATCTCGAGAAAGATAAGAGATTAACTCATTTAATTGACTTCTAGTAAAACCACTTACCTTGATTTTGCCGTCCTCTGAAAATGTCAGTCTTCCGTCGTCCTGTTCCGATTCTGACTCGGTCTCGATTTCTTCTGAGGCGGTTAGTGCGAGTAGGTTCGACTGTGGGACCTCTTCTTCTTCTTCGGAGGAGGACTCGTCCCACGTTGCTTGAAGTACCTTCTTCTTCCTTGTCTTCTTTGTTTCCTTTAGGTTGGGGCATTCAGTCTTGTAGTGGCCCTTCTTCTTGCACTCGTAACAGGTCACGTTGGGCTTGCTCTTCTCATTTAAGGGTTCAGCTGGTTCATCCTTTCTTCGGCTGGCTTTCCTTCTGTTGGTTTGGTTCTTCAATTCCTTGTAGTAGTTCCGGGACAGTCGGACCAGCTTAGGTCGATCTCCTTCTTCGTCTTCTGAGTCTGAGTCTGAGTTAGACTCGGGTGCAGGTTGAGATTTCTTCTTGGATACCTTTCCAACTTTACCTGCAATAAGGGCAATACCTTTCTCGGCCATGGTGCAGTTAGTCTGCTCATGCAATTCAAGTTCTGAAAACAGTTCATCTAGTTTGATTTTTTAAAGGTCTCTTGAAACCTTGTATGCATCTACCATAGATGCCCACAAGGTGTTTCTTGGGAAAGCATTCAGAGCGTACCTTATCAGGTCACGGCTTTCTACCTTGTGACCGATTGTGTGTAGTCCGTTCATTAGTTCCTGAATTCGGGCGTGGAGCTGAGCTGCTGTTTCGTTGTCGTTCATTTTGATCGTATACAGCTTGTTCAGGAGGAGATCTCTCTTGCTGATCCGAGTGTCTGAAGATCCTTCATGCAGCTCGATCAGTTTCCCCCACAGCTCCTTGGCACTGTTGAATGGACCCACATGGTTCAGCTCCTCTTTTGTTAAGCCGCATTGGAGGGTCTGGGTCGCCTTTGCGTCAGCTTCAATCTTTCATTTCAGAGCGGTGTCCCATTCTGTGTAGGTCTGAGGTACTCCTTCCGCATTCTTTGGAATCTCCAGTCCGGACTGGATGATTATCCACATGTCCACCTGAGTTTTCAGGTGGACCTCCATTCTGCTCTTCCAGTAGGAGAAGTCCTCCCCACTGAAGAGAGGTGGTCTTGCGGTGCTGAAGCCTTCTTGCATGACCATTCTATCTGAAAAGTAAACTAAATAGAAAAGAAAATATCCCAAGACTTGGTCTTGGACTAGTAGTGCGGGATAAAGAGAAATGATTATCGAGGGGTGTTGCACCAACCTCAATTAACGAGCAAACTTTCGAAAAAAAAGTATTAAAACAATTTCGTAAAAATTTGAAAAATTCTCTAATTGGTGGTTGCACCAAATTTGAGCTTCCCCGCTCTGATACCACTTGTTGGATCGAGAGAAATGATAGAGGGGGGTGAATATCGTTAAACGTTCGGATTCGTAAAAGAGAATTAGCAGCGGAAATAAAATAAAACACACGCGAACACCAAGATTTTTTACTTGGTTCGAAGTCGCGGTCGGCTCCTACTCCAAGGCCCACGGTCGTTGACCGTTTTCTGCGGGCAATTCTATATGTGCGCAAAACCAGTTTACAAAATGTATTACAAGATTAGTACAGTAAACTTTAAAAGAGGCTCTTCGTTACAGACGTCCGGTGAAGATTGTATTTTCGGAGCAGAGGGACGTCGTCGGCGCTTGTATCTCGAATCGGGAGATTTCCGGAGCAGAGTGCGGGAGTAGAAGAGCGTGAATGCGTTGGAAGAAGTGTTGTTCGAAGCCTTGGGGTCGAGGGCCTTTTTATAGCCCCTAGGGGCACCCGGAACGTCGGGGGCGCCCCCACGTGTCATCTGATCCAAGCTCCTCTCGGTCAGCTCTGATCCCTTTAAACTCGGGATCAGACTTTGATGGGGGTGCCCGGGTTGACAGGGTAAGGCTCTTATCCGTTGGCTTTTCACTGGCTTGCTTTGTTATCTTGAGCTAGGGGCGCCCGGACCATCCGGGGCGCCCGGGAGCATGTGGGCGCCCGGGAGCACGGGGGCGCCCCGCCCATGAACTGTCGAAGCGTATATTTGCTAACTTCTTTTGTATTCACCTTGGGGGTGCCCGGGACACTCCGGGCTCCCTACTCAGCTTCTGCCTCACTCCTTAGAGGCTCTCTGAGCTGCAGACACTCGTTCCATCGGTCCTGCATCCAGGGTTAGTCCAAAATAACATAAAGCAATAATATGTTAGTTTTATACAGCCTTAGCTGTCTTGGTTCTGACTTTGGGTCTCCTAAATGGAGCCCTAGGTCGAACCGACGCCTACTGTTTCCTCGACGGGGAACGCATCCTCACTAACTCCTCTCGGGAGAATTTACCTGATGCCAACCGGCTCCTCCGGTTGGACTTTTGCCCAGCAGTCCTTCGCCAAGTGCCTAGCTATCCTTCGCTAGGTCTTCAGTACCAAGCTGCCCTTCGCCTGGTGCCTAGCAGTCCTTCGCTAGGGCTTTGTATCCTGGCATTCCTTCGCCAGGTGCCTAGTTGTCCTTCGCTAGGGCTTTGTATCCTGGCATTCCTTCTCCAGGAGCCTAGCAGTCCTTCGCTAGGGCTTTGTATCCTGGCATTCCTTCGCCAGGTGCCTAGCAGTCCTTCGCTAGGACTTTTCCTGCACACTTGAGTAACATGTTAGATAAACATTATATCTTAACTTTTGAGCCCTTTTGCCATTATCAAAATACAGGTTCGACTTGGGTGCTTTCTGCACCAACATGTCTTCCCCATAGTTAGTCTATTTTTCATATTTTGATACTTTTTATGATTCAACACTATGCCACAAGCACAAGTGAACCAATTGTATCATCCTAATAGATCAAGCACACTTTTCCCAATCTATTACCCCAAGGTTCATCCTATATTTCTACAAAACATATTCCAAGTCCTCTTCTTAAGGATGTAAATTCTGATTCGGGAAGAGGCTTGGTAAAAATGTCGGTTAGGTTCGACTTTGACTCAACATAGTTTAGTTCTATGTCTCCCTTGCCACATGGTCCCTAATGAAGTGATGCTTCACTTCAATGTATTTTATCCTAGAGTGGTGAACCAGATTCTTAGTTAAATTGATTGTACTTACATTATCACACAAGACTTTGACCTTGGAATAATGTAACTCATAATCTTCTAAAGTGTGCATGATTCAAAATAGTTGGGAAACACACCCACCCATTGCCACATATTCGGCTTCCGTAGTTGATAGGGCAACGCATGGTAGTTTCCTACTACTCCAACTAACTAGGGAAGACCCAAGAAATTGACACCCTCCACTAGTACTCTTCCTATCTAGCTTACACACCGCATAGTCCGAGTCAATATATCCAATAAGATCAAAATTAGGTGTTCTAGGACACCAAAGCCCGACATTGAGGGTACCTTTAACATACCTTAGGATCCTCTTTACTACTACTAAATGGGACTCTTTGGCACAAGATTGGTACCTTGCACACATACCTACCGCAAAAAGTATATCAGGTCTACTAGCGGTTAGATACAATAAGCTTCCAATCATGCTCCTATATTGCTTAGAGTCAACCAATTTCCCTTCACTATCACTATCCATTTTCACATTGGTTCCTATAGGGATAGATGCTACCTTAGCATTTTCTAGATCAAATTTCGTTAACATTTCCTTAGCATATTTGGTTTGAAATATATATTTTCCTTTATTTGTTTGTTAACTTGTAGTCCTGAAAAGAAGGTTAACTCTTATACAAGACTCATCTCAAATTCATCTTCCATACATTTGATGAATTCTTGTAGAAAGTCATTATTTGTTGACCCAAAAATGATATCATCTACATACACTTGGGCAACAAATATGTCATTATCCTTAGATTTTAGGAACAAAGTAGGGTCAATTGTTCCTCTTCTAAACCCCTTAGACACAAGAAATTCAGAAAGCCTTTCATACCAAGCCCGAGGAGCTTGTTTTAATTCATATAAGACTTTTCTCAATTTGTAAACGTGTCTTGGATAGTTTGGGTCCTCAAACCCGGGGGGTTGTTCTACATAGACCTCTTCCTTAATGATCCCATTAAGGAATTCCGACTTCACATCCATTTGGTGAAGTGTGAAACCCATGTGAGCGACATAAGCTAGTATAATTCTAATGGACTCTAATCTAGCTACGGGGGCATAGGTCTCATCATAGTCTAATCCCTCAACTTGGTTAAACCCCCTAGCTACCAATCTACCCTTATTCCTAGTGATTTTGCCTTGGTCATCTAGTTTGTTCGTAAAGACCCATCTTGCGGTTACTATAGTGCAATCATTGGGCCTAGGATCCAACTCCCAATCCTCACTTCTCTCAAATTGATTTAGCTCTTCTTGCATTGCTAAGACCCAATCTACATCTCCCAATGCTTCATCAATAGACTTAGGTTCTAATTGCGAGATTAAGGCGATTTGACTAGTTTGGTCTCTAAAATAGGACCTAGTTGTTACCCCTTGAGTGACATCATCCACTATTTGGTCAATAGGGTGATCTTGGTGATGTCTCAAGGGTCTAGAGATTATGGGTTCATTGACTACATGTTCCTCATCCTCTAGGGTACTTCTTTCTCCCCCTTGATCATTGCCCTCCAACTGTAGGTCTTGGATTCTTTGGGCAAGGGGTTGGACTTTTTCTATATCCTTATCAATTGAGGCTTTCCTAGGGTAAGTATTTGTTGATTCATCAATGTCAACATTAGAGCACTCCTCAATCACCTTTGTCCTTTTGTTGTAAACTCTATAACCCCTTACTAGTAGATGAATAACCAACTAGAATTCCTTCATCGGCTTTTGACTCAAACTTCCTTAGGTCATCTTTGGTATTTAGAATATAGACCTTACATCCAAAGACCTTAAAGTAGTGGACTTGTGGAATTCTCCCATTCCACAATTCAAAGGGGGTTTTACCTAAGAACCTATATACCAAACCCGGTTTTGAATGTAACAAGCGGTATTAACCGCTTCGGTCCAAAAGTAGCTAGGAAGTGAAAATGTATTAAACATAGTCTTAGCAACTTCTCGTAGGGCTATGTTTCTCCTCTCAACTATCCCATTTTGTTGAGGAGTCCTTGGGCATGAAAATTCATGTTTATACCCATTTTCTACACAAAATTGCGAGAAACTTGAATTTTGGAACTCCCCATCGTGGTCACTCCTAATTTGGTTAATTTTGAGATATTTTTCATTTTCTACCCTTTTACTGAACCCTATAAAAATTTCTAAGGTATCGTTCTTATGTTTCAAAAAGAATACCTATGTAAACATAGAGAAGTCATCTACAATGACTAAACAATATTTACTCCCTACTGATGGATCGTCTTGGCGTGCTAGAGGGGGGGGTGAATAGAACTTTTTCGTTTGGATCTCTACAATGTCGTTAGCGCAGCGGAAACAATAATATGTAAAGGAAATCAAGATAATGCTAACAAAGAAATTTTTACTTGGTATCCACCCAGATGGGTGATTAATCCAAGGATCCACGCTGTACACCACTTCTATTATGAAAAATTCTCCTTCAGGTGGAGAAACCTGTACAGTAGTGATCTTTCTCTTTACAAAATGTAGTAGAATAAGAGAGAGGAAGTTAAGAACGCTTTTCACATGAGCATCACTTCGTCGTAGTACGGAACCGTACTGCCCACATGCAAAAAGGTCCTCCTTTTATAGGAGAACAGGGCAAACTCGCAGTCTGTCCAGCCTCGCACCAATCGACTGCCCCTGGGGCAGTCGACTGACCTAGCATTAATTGCTAGCCAACGACTAGTTTTTGGGGGTATACCTGTCGACTGCCTCCGGGCCAGTCGACTGGGAGAAGACTGAAAACCTTCTGTCAGTTTTCGCAGTCGACTACCCTCTGGCCAGTCGACTGCCCACTCACTCTCAGCCAGTCTTCACATAGTCCTTCACGTATGCCTTCAGGTTCACTCCTTGGCTCGCCCCCTTGAAGTCGTCTTCCTCTGGCTCTCGTCCCTCGGATGCGCACACAAGCCTCCCTTGGCTTGCCTCCATGCCACCCTTCACGTGTGCCCTTGAAGTCCACTTCCCGGCTTGCCCTTGGAGTCCTCCTCCCTCGGCTCTCGTCCCTCGGACATGTCCACCATGTGTGATTCTCCAAGTCCTGCAAACTCAATCACACACATCAAATACAACTTAACACTCTAATCTTAAACATATTCACCCACACGCATCAAAACCATGATCTTCCAATCATTTAAGGGCCGATTGCCTCAACAATCTCCCCCTTTTTGATGTGTGGCAATATGTTTAAGTTTAGAGATAAACAACAACCAACAATAACAGTAACAATAGATAGCAATTGAGAAAATAAGACATAGTACACCTAAGAGGTAACCTCCCCTTAATCCATGTCTTCTCCCATTTTCAATTCTAATCATAGTCCAAGTTAAGTTTCCACTTAACACTAAATACCATTAAAAATGTAAAACATATCAACACCTAAGAGGTAACCTCCCCCTTAATCTATGTCTTCTCTCATTTTTAATCATCCAAGGTCTAAGTTAGACAAAATAGCTTAAACCATCCATTTCAAGTTAAAATTCTAACTTAAACCACTCATTCTCCCCCTTTGACTTCATCAAAATGATTGCCTCAAGCAACCCAACCCTATGGCATTAATTAAGAGAAAATTCAATTTCTGAAAATTTCCACTGAAGCTGAAACCAGGCGTGCCAGTCGACTGCCCATGATACTCTGTCAGTGCCAATTTTCAGTTTTCGATCCGAATTTCAGAAACCTCCAGAAAAATCCAGAAAATTCTAAAAATTTTAAAAACTTGTAGACATGTTTGAAATGATATACTCTATCAAGGAAAAATATTAGTCCATATAAAATTTCAAACATGCATGACTTTTGATAAAAACCCAAAAATCTTGAAAACCACTAAGTTTTGTATTAAACTTACAATCTAATTTTGAAATCATATAACTTTCAAAAGCATGGCAAAGCATATAAAGCATGAAATGGTTTTCAAAGGTTTAAAATGTCCAACTATGATCTTTGGGCAAAGTGTCCATTGATTAGACGCTTGTCTTCCCCATAGTTGGTCTAATTTTCATATTTTGATACTTTGAATGATTCAATAATGTGCCATAAGCACAAGTGAACCAAATGTATCACCCTAATGGATCAAGCACCCTTTTTCAAATGTTCCAAAGTTCATCCTATACTTCTACAAAACACATTCCAAGGCCTCTTCTTAAGGATGTAAATTCTGATTCAGGAAGAGACTTGGTAAAGATGTCGGCTAGGTTCGACTTTGATTCAATATAGTGTAGTTCTATATCTCCCTTTGCCACATGGTCTCTAATGAAGTGATGTTTCACTTCAATGTGTTTTGTCCTAGAGTGGTGAACCAGATTCTTGGTTAAGTTGATTGTACTTACATTATCACACAAGACTTTGACCTTGGTATAATGTAACTCATAATCTTCGAAGGTGTGCATGATCCAAAGGAGTTGGGAAACACACCCACCCATTGCCACATATTCCGCCTCCGTTGTTGATAGGGCAACGCATGGTTGTTTCCTACTACTCCAACTAACTAAGGAAGACCCAAGGAATTGACACCCTCCACTTGTACTCTTCCTATCTATCTTACAACCCGCATAGTCCAAGTCGGTGTATCCAATTAGATCAACACTAGGGGTTCTAGGATACCAAAGTCCGACATTGAGGGTACCTTTGGCATACCTTAGGATCCTCTTGACTACAACCATATGGGACACTTTGGCACAAGATTGGTACCTTGCACACATACCTACCGCAAAAAGTATATCGGGTCTACTAGCGGTTAGGTATAGTAAGCTACCAATCATGCTTCTATATTGCTTAGAGTCTACCATTTTCCTTTCAAGGTCACTATCCATTTTCAAATTGGTTCCTATGGGGGTAGATGCTACCTTAGCATTTTCTAAGCCAAATTTCTTTAACATCTCCTTAGCATATTTGGTCTGAAAAATATGTGTCCCTTCATTAGTTTGCTTAACTTGAAGGCCTAAAAGGAAGGTTAACTCTCCTACAAGACTCATCTCAAATTCATCTTCCATACACTTGATGAATTCTTGTAAGAAGTCATTATTTGTTGACCCAAAAATGATATCGTCAACATAGACTTGGGCAACAAATATGTCCTTATCCTTAGATTTTAGGAATAAAGTAGGGTCAATTGTTCCTCTCCTAAACCCCTTAGACACTAGAAATGAAGAAAGCCTTTCATACCAAGCCCGGGGAGCTTGTTTCAATCCATATAAGACTTTTCTCAACTTGTAAACGTGCCTTGGATAATTAGGGTCCTCAAACCCGGAGGGTTGTTCTATATAGACCTCTTCCTTAATGATCCCATTAAGGAATGCCGACTTCACATCCATTTGGTGAAGTGTGAAACCCATGTGAGCGGCATAGGCTAGTAGAATTCTAATAGATTCTAATCTAGCTACAGGGGCATAAGTCTCGTCATAATCCAATCCCTCAACTTGGTTAAATCCCCTAGCAACCAATCTAGCCTTGTTCCTAGTGATTTTGTCTTGGTCATATAATTTGTTCCTAAAGACCCATCTTGTGGTTACAATGGTGCAATCATTGGTCCTAGAAGCCAACTCCCAAACTTCACTTCTCTCAAATTGATTTAGCTCTTCTTGCATGGCTAAGACCCAATCTACATCTCCCAATGCTTCATCAATGGACTTGGGTTCTAATTGAGAGATTAGAGATATTTGACTAGTTTAATCCCTAAAATAAGACCTAGTCCTTACACCTTGAGTTACATCACCTACTATTTGGTCCATAGGATGATCATGGTGATGTCTCAAGGGCCTAGAGGTTGTGGGTTCATTGACTCCTCCTTCCTCATCCTCTAGGATAGTTCTTATACCCCTTGATCATTGCCCTCCAAATGTAGGTCTTGGATTCTTTGGGCAAGGGGTTAGACCTCTTCTGTATCCTTATCAATTGAGGCTTTTCTAGGGTAGGTATTTGTTGTTTCATCAAATTTAACGTTTGAGGACTCCTCAATCACTTTTGTCCTCTTGTTGTACACTCTATAACTCCTACTAGTTAATGAGTACCCTACTAGAATTCTTTCATCGGCTTTTGACTCAAACTTTCTTAGGTCATCTTTGGTATTTAGAATGTAGACTTTACATCCAAAGACCCTAAAGTAATGGACTTGTGGTACTCTCCCATTCCATAATTCAAAAGGTGTTTTTCCTAAAAACCTATGTACCAACACCCGGTTTTGAATATAACAAGCGGTGTTAACCGCTTAGGCCCAAAAGTAGCTAGGAAGAGAATATGCATTAAGCATAGTCCTAACAGCTTCTTGTAGGGCTCGGTTTCTCCTCTCAACTACCCCATTTTGTTGAGGAGTCCTTGGGTATGAAAATTCATGCTTGTATCCATTTTCAACATAAAATTGTGTGAAACATACATTTTGGAACTCCCCACCGTGGTCACTCCTAATTCGGTTAATTTTGAGATGTTTTTCATTCTCTACCCTTTTGCTAAATCCTACAAACATTTCTAGGGCATCGTCCTTATGTTTCATGAAGAAAACCCAAGTGAACCTAGAAAAATCATCTACTATAACTAAACAATATTTACTACCTACAAGTGAGGGAGTACTATGACAATCAAATAGATCTATATGCAAGAGCTCTAATGGTAAAGTAGTAGTGGTTAGGGTTTTACCTTTGTGTGATAATTTTGATTGCTTACCCTCTTAGCATGCATCACACAATTTGGTCTTCTCATACTTGATCAATGGTAGCCCCTTCACCAACTCTTCCTTAGCCACTCTCGCAATGCTTCTCATATTAACATGTCCAAGCCTCCGGTACCACAACCATCCTTCTTCTTTTTTAGACACGAAACACTTAGCAACATTGTTAGTAGCATAAGTAAGATCAAGATAATATAAAGTTGCCTCTCTAAACCCTTCTAATATGACATTATTTAATTCATTATGTTTAATTATGCACTTCCTAGCATGAAATTCAACTTTAAAACCCGCATCACATAACTGACTCACACTAAGTAAGTTAAACTTCATATCTTAAACTAGGAGTACCTTATGTATAGATATCGTCGGAGATACCTCAATGGTGCCTCTACCAATAATCCTCAATTTTCCACTATTTCCAAAGGAGACCGTCCCTTCTCTTAAGTAGCTAATAGTAGTGAACTTGCTCACATCCCCGGTCATGTGTCTTGAGCATCCACTATCTACTATCCATATAGTTGAGGCCTCCTTCACCTTTACCTATACAATATGAAAAACATACTCTTTTGGTACCCAAATTTTTGATCCATAAGCATCATTTAAAAATCTCTTAGGTACCCATGCCCTCTTTGTGTTTCCCTTAACCCCTTGTCTCCTAGATGCACCAATCCTACCCGTGAATGATACAAAGGCCACTTCCTTTGTCTTTGGCCTATATCCCAAACCGGCCTTGTTATAAACAACCCTTTGATTGTTGATTATTATATCTAGGTTGCTAGAGCCAACTTGGAATTTTCTAAGGGCCTTTGTGATGTTATCTACCTTTTTCTTTAGTTCCCTATTTTCAGTTTCAAGACATGAAGCATGTGATGTAATAGAGCTAGTATGTAAGTCTTCCTTAAGTTTGGTAGATTCTACTCTAAGCATGGCAATCTCATCTCTTAATTCTTTAATCTTACTTCTAGCCTTAGCCAAATCCATGTTAGTGCTAGAAATAATCTTAACTAATGTAGAGGAGGGTAAATGGTATACCTCACTTACCGAAGCTTCTGACTCGAATGATGAAGAGGAGGAGTCGCTCTCATCACTCCTTGAGCTTCTTTCATCATCTGATGAGTCTGAGTGATCCTTGGCCATAAGAGAAAAGTGTGAGACTTGCTCTTCTTCCTCCTCTGAGGATGATGGATCATCCCAGGTCACCTTGAGGTTGGTGGCCCCCTTTTCCTTTCCTTTCGACCTCTTCTTGTCACCTTTCTTCTTCTCCTCCTTCTTGTCATCTTTTCTCTTTAGTTGAGGGCACTCGTTCTTCATGTGTCCCTCTTGGTGGAAGTTGTAGTAGATGATGTCCTTGGTCTTACCCTTACCTTTGGACCCATTCCTAGCATAGGATTTGTTAGAAAAACTTTTGAAAGCTCTACGAAATTTTCTTACCATGAAAGCCTCTTGATCGCTAACCAAGGAGGCGCTGGACTCCTCTGAGTCGGATGAGGAGGAGTAGACCATATTCTTCTTCTCCTTCCTCTTCTTCTTCTCCTTTTCTACAACAAAAGCAATATCTTTCTCTTTGGTAGAGACATTAGCTTGCTCGTGTAGCTCGAATTCATAGAATAAGTCATCTAATTTTACAATGGACAAATCCCTTGATACTTTGTAGGCATCCACCATCGATGCCCACAAGGTGGTTCTCGGGAAAGCTTGTAGGATGTACCTGACAAGATCTCGGTTCTCGATCTTTTCTCCAATCACGTGGAGCTCATTGATTACTTCCCTCACCATTCCATGTAGCTGGCTGGCAGTCTCGTTGCTCTTCATGGATAAGGATTGGAGTTGGGCCACGAGCAAGTCCTTCTTTGCTCTTCTGGACTCGTTTGACCCTTCGTTCAATTCGACCAATTTGTCCCACACCTCCTTGGCGCTCTTGAATGGCCCCACCTTGTTCAGTTATTCCTTTGAGAGCCCGCACTGCAGTGTGGTGATGGCCTTGGCATTTGACTCCGCCCTCTTCATTACTTCCTTCGACCAGGATCTCATCGGTGTCAGTTCTCCTCTTTCGTCGACAGGTGCCTCGAAACTCTCTGCAATACTAATCCAATTCTCAATATCGTTCATAAGATAGTATTGCATTCTACCTTTCCAATAAGTGAAGTCGTTCCCATCAAAGAAGGGTGGTCATGCGGTGGAGTATCCCTCTTGAAATGCCATTATACTTGCTCTGGTTGACGATGAGTTCTTCCGAAACGAACCGGCTCTGATACCAACTGATGGATCGTCTTGGTGTGCTAGAGGGGGGGGGGTGAATAGTGCTTTTTCGTTTGGATCTCTACAATGTCGTTAGCGCACCGGAAACAATAATATGTAAAGGAAATAAAGACAATACTAACAACGAAATTTTTACTTGGTATCCACCCAGATGGGTGACTAATCTAAGGATCCACGCTGTACACCACATCCACTATGAAAAATTCTCCTTCAGGTGGAGAAACCTGTACAGTAGTGATCTTTCTCTTTACAGAATGTAGTACAATAAGAGAGAGGAAGTTAAGAATGCTTTTCACACGAGCAGCACTTTGTCATAGTATGGAACTATACCGCCCATGTACAAAAAGGTCCTCCTTTTATAGGAGAACAGGACAAACTCGCAGTCTGTCCAGCCCCGCACCAGTCGACTGCCCCTGGGGCAGTCGACTGACCTAGCATTAATTGCTAGCCAACGGGGGTATACCAGTCGACTGCCTCCGGGCCAGTCGACTGGGAGAAGGCTGAAAACCTTCTGTGAGTTTTCGCAGTCGACTGCCCTCTGGCCAGTCGACTGCCCACTCACTCCCAGCCAGTCTTCACATAGTCCTTCACGTATGCCTTCAGGTTCACTCCTTGGCTCGCCCCCTTGAAGCCGTCTTCCTCTGGCTCTCATCCCTCGGATGCGCACACAAGCCTCCCTTGGCTTGCCTCCATGCCACCCTTCACGTGTGCCCTTGAAGTCTACTTTCCGGCTTGCCCTTGGAGTCCTCCTCCCTCGGCTCTCGTCCCTCGGATATGTCCACCATGTGTGATTCTCTAAGTCCTGCAAACTCAATCACACACATCAAATACAACATAATACTCTAACCGTAAACATATTCACCCACACACATCAAAATCATGATCTTTCAATCATTTAAGGGTCGATTGCCTCAATACCTACTAGTGAGGGAGTACTATGACAATCAAACAAGTCAATGTGTAAAAGCTCTAATGGTAAAGTAGTAGTGGTTAGGGTTTTACCTTTGTGTGATGATTTTAATTGCTTACCCTCTTGGCATGCATCACATAATTTGGTCTTCTCATACTTGATCATAGGTAGCCCATTCACCAACTCCTCCTTGACAACTCTTGCAATGCTTCTCATATTCACGTGCCCAAGTCTTCGGTGCCACAACCACCCTTCTTCTTCTTTAGACATGAAACACATAGGTAAATTGTTAGTAGCATAAGTAAGATCAAGAAAATAAAGGTTGGCCTCCCTATACCCTTCTAGTATAATATTATTGGACTCATTTTGTTTAATTAGGCACTTCCTAGCATGGAATTCAACCCGATAGCCCGCATCATATAACTGACTTACGCTAAGTAAATTAAATTTCATGTCTTTAATTAAAAATACCTTATGGATAGAGATTATAGGAGATACCTCAATGGTGTCCCTACCAATTATTTTCAGTTTCCCACTATTTCCGAAGGAGACCGTCCCTTCTCTTAGGTAGCTAATAGTAGTGAACTTGCTCAAATCTTCGGTCATATATCTTGAGCACCCACTATCTACTATCCACATGGTTGAGGACTCCTTCACCTACACCTATACAACATGGAAAATACACTCTTTTGGTACCCAGATTTTTGATCCACAAGCATTATTTAAAAATTTCTTAGGTACCCACGCCTTCTTGATGTTTCCCTTAGTCCCTTGTCTCCTAGATGCACCAATCCTACCTATGAGTGAGACAAAAGTCACTTCCTTTGTCTTTGGCCTATATCTTAATCCGACCTTGTTATAAACGACTCTTTAACTGTTTATTATCATATCAAAGTTGCTAGAGCCTACTTGAAATTTCCTAAGTGTCTTTGTGAGATCCTCTACCTTTTTCCTTAGTTCCCTATTTTCAATTTCAAAGCATGAATCATGTGATGTACGAGAACAAGTATGCAAGTCTTCCTTAAGCTTTGTAGACTCTACTCTAAGCATGACAATTTCATCTTTTAGATCCTTAATTTTCTTTCTAGCTTTAGCTAAATCCATATTGGTACTAGAAATAATTTTAACTAAAGTGGAGGGGGGTAAGCTATATACCTCACTTACCGATGCTTCTGACTCGGATGATGATGATGAAGCGCTTTCATCTTCACTGCTCGAGCTTCTTTCATCATCAGATGACTTTGAATGGTCCACTGCCATGAAAGCAAAGTGAGGCACTTGCTCCTCTTCCTCCTTCGAGGATGATGGATCATCCCAAGTCGCCTTGAGGTTGGTGCCACTCTTCTCCTTTCCCTTTGACCTATTCTTGTCACCTTTCTTCTTCTCCTCCTTTTCATCTCTTCTCTTTAGTTGAGGGCACTCATTCTTCATGTGTCCCTCTTGGTGGCAGTTGTAGCAAATGATGTCCCTTGTCTTGCCCTTGCTTTTGGACCCTTTCCTAGCATAAGATTTGTTAGAAAAACTTTTAAAAGCCCTACGCATTTCTCTTACCATGAATGTCTCTTGGCCGCTATCCATAGAGGCACTGAACTCCTCTGAGTCAGATGAAGAGGAGTAGACCACCTTCTTCTTCTCCTTCTTCTTCTTCGTCTCCTTTTCTGCAATAAAGGCTATACCTTTCTCTTTGGCCAACACATTAGCTTGTTCGTGCAATTCAAATTCGCAAAATAAATCATCTAATTTAACTATAGACAAATCCCTTGATACTTTGTAGGCATCAACCATTGATGCCCACAAAGTTGTTCTTGGGAAAGATTGCAAAGCGTACCTTACCAGATCCCGGTTTTCAATCTTCTCTCCAATCACATGGAGTTCGTTGATGATCTCCTTCAACCTTCCATGCAGCTGGCTGATAGCTTCATTGGTATTCATGGATAGGGACTGGAGTTGAGCAATGAGTAAGTCCTTCTTTGCCCTTCTGGACTCGTTGGACCCTTCATTCAGTTCAATGAGTTTCTCCCACAACTCTTTGGCGCTCATGAATGGCCCCACCTTGTTGAGTTGCTTCTTTGAGAGCCCGCACTGAAGTGTGGTGGTGGCCTTGGCATTTGATTGCGCCCTCTTCATGACATCCTTCGACCATGATCTCTTTGGCAGTGGCTCTCCTCTTTCGTCGACGGGTGCATCGAATTCATCTATAATACTGATCCAGTTTTCAATGTCATTCATTAGATAGTATTGCATTCTACCTTTTCAGTACGCGAAGTCGTTCCCGTCGAAGAATGGTGGCCTCGCAATGTTGTATCCCTCTTGAAACACCATTTACTTTACTCCGATCGACGGTGAGTTCTCCCGAAGTGAACCGGCTCTAATACCAATTGATAGATCGAAGAGCATTGCTAGAGGGGGGGGGGTGAATAACACTTTGTCGAATTTCTCTTCAAAATCGTTAGCAAAATACAAACAAAATATGCGAAAGACAAAACAACAATGCTAACTCAGAGTATTTTTTTTCTTGGTATCCACCCGAATGGGTGACTAATCTAAGGATCCACGCGAATACTCCAACTCCACTATGAAAAGTCTCCTTCAGGTGGAGAAATCTTTACAAAGGCGTTGCCTTCCTCTTTACAGAAAGCAATGAATAGAGAGAGAGGAAGGTCTCAAGACTCTATGCACGAACAACACTTCGTTACAGTGTAAACCCGTATTGTTCACGTGCGGAAAAGTCCTTTTTTTATAAGAAAACAGGACAACTTCGCAAGCTGTCTAGACTCCCACCAGTCGACTGCCCCTAGGGCAGCCGACTGGCCTAGCATTAATTGTTAGCCAACAGCTAATTTTGGGGGGTCACCAGTCGACTGCCCCTATAGAGGGGGGGGGCAGTGAATATATCCAGACACTCAAATCGATTTCTCTTTTGAACTTTCTGCACTTAAGAGATTAGCAGTAGCAGAAACAACACAAGTATAAAAGCAGAAACTAAAATGCAGAAACTAAAGGCAAACCCAAGACACTAACACGAGGATGTATAAGGTTCGGGGATAACTTGCTCCTACTCCTTGGCGTGCCCGTGAGGTGGGTGATCCCTTGATCGTCGGCAGATCAAGCCCTGGTGAACTCGGATATAACAGCGCCTCCTTCTCGGTGGAGAAACCTCTCCACAAGCGGTCTCAAGAAGATACAAGTTAAGCTCACGAGACACAGGAAGGAACACTCACAAGAATGAAGCAGAAACACAATTAAGCACGAAACTACAGAGAGCACACAAACAACCCAGCCTAAACTCCTCAAGTTTTCTGTCTGTTCTCCTCTATGCTCCTCCGTTCCAGCTTCATCTTAAGCTCCTGCCAAGCTCCAATAGCATCCACTGAGCCACAGCCTGACCCCGTGACTCCTTGAGCACTCAGTCCACTGAAGACCTCTCCAGCTGAGCCTCCATCAGTTGCCAGCCGCGCGCCAAAAGCCGTTGAGACCTGAAACCAGTAAACAGACAAACCTGCACCAAGGAAAGTCCCCAGTTGATTCTCTTCCATTGTTTGAATCCTCCCTATATTACCTGCACACTCATCAGAAGCTTAGCAAAGCGCATCACAAAGAAATCGGTAGTGTATAAGAGAAAACGCAGAGAAAACAGACGCGATCAGAGCGTCTGACAACGATTTCAAATTAAAGTACAGCTACTGATCGGTCCCCAGACCGATCAGAGATGACCCTAATTGGTCACTAGACCGATCAAGCTAAGCCCTGAACGATTAGGCCCCAAGTGATCGATCCATAGTGAGAAACCAGGAATCACAGACTTCTTGTGATCGGTCACACTGACCGATCACAGATTTGGGATCGGTCACCAAACCGATCCAATAGCTGAAGGCAGAACCTTCAGCCTTTTCCAACCAACACCCCTGATCGGTCACCTGACCGATCAGGGTGTGCCCTGATCGGTCTGGTGACTGATCAGGTAACTCCCTGACCGATCAGGAGCCATCCTGATCGGTCAGGATGAGGAATGGTCTGATATTTGATCGGTCAGACTGATCGATCAATGTCTCCTCCCAAAGCTACTGACCTCTTCTCTGATCGTTCACTAGAACGATCAGAAGACCAACAAAAACCTTTCTGTTCTCTCCCTGATCGGTCACCAGACCGATCAGTCTTATCTGGACCGGTCGCCAGACCGATCCACAAAAGGAGTTCGTGCCAACTCCCAGATCGGTCTCCAGACCGATCCAGCTTCAATCAATCCAACCCTAAGTCAAGAGAACGGGCTCCCTAGCCTTCTCTGACTCGTGCTCAGTCCCTCAGACCAAGACTCCGTGCCCAGCTTCACTCACTGGGACTTCATTCAACCTAGCTTCACTCACTAGGACCTGACTTCACTCACCAGGGTTTCGGTCACCCGGCTTCACTCACTGCAATTTCATTCAACCTAGCTTCACTCGCTAGGACCTGGCTTCACTCACCAGGATTTCATTCAACCTAGCTTCACTCACCAGGATTTCATTCAACCTAGCTTCACTTGCTAGGACCTGGCTTCACTTACCAGGGTTTCGATCACCCGACTTCACTCACCGGGACCCGGCTTCACTCACCGGGATTTCAGTCACCTGGCTTCACTCACCAGTACCCGGCTTCACTCACCGGGATTTCAATCACCTAGCTTCACTCACCAGGACCCGGTTTCACTCACCGGGACTTCACTCACCTGCCTTCACTCACTAGGACCCGGCTTCACTCACCGAGATTTTTGATCACCTCCGTGCCCAGTCCCCGACCAGGACTTAATCCGAATTCACTCAACCAAACTTAAATCGGTGTCAACACCAAAACAACAATCAGGGTCAGACTGCATCAACAACTGTAAACTCTCTGTGAGTTTCGGCAGTCGACTACCCTCAGGCCAGTCGACTGCCCTGCCTCTCAACTCACTTACAGCCACTCCGACCACTCTCCTTCATGTGTGCCTTCAGGTCTGCTGCCTTGGCTTACCCTTTGAAGTCTTCTTCCTCTGGCTATCGTCCCTCGGATGCGCACACAAGCCTTTCCTTGGCTTGCCTCCATGTCACCCTTCACGTGTGCCCTTGAAGTCCACTTCCCGGCTTGCCCTTGGAGTCCATCTCCCTCGGCTCTCGTCCCTCGGATGTGTTCTCCATGTGTGATTCTTCAAGTCCTGCAAACTCAATTACACATATTAAATACAACATAACACCCTAACCTTAAACTTATTGGCACACACATCAAAACCATGATCTTCCCGATCATTCTTGGGTCGATTGCCTCAACAGGATCGTGTAGTATGCAAGAGCATACCATTGAGATGACTAATATTGCAGCAAGATTAAAAACTTTAGGAATGACTGTGGATGACTCCTTCTTGGTTCAATTTATTCTGAACTCCTTGCCTCCTAAATATGGTGCTTTTCAAATTAACTATAACACTATTAAGGAAAAGTGGAATGTTAATGAATTGATAAGCAAACTCATTGAAAAGGAAAATAGGCTTAAGAATTTGGGAAGTCATTCCATCAACTTCACTATTCAAGGAGATGGTAAAACAATAAAAGAAAAAGCCAAAAGTTATTGAGGCAATCGACCCATGAATGATCGGGAAGATCATGATTATGGTGTGTGTGCCAATACGTTTAAGGTTAGGGTGTTATGTTATATTTGATATATGTGTGATTGAGTTTGCAGGACTTGGAGAATCACACATGGAGAACATATCCAAGGGACGAGAGCCGAGGGAGGAGGACTCCAAGGGAAAGCCTAGAAGTGGACTTCAAGGGCACACGTGAAGGGTGACATGGAGGCAAGCCAAGGGAAGGTTTGTGTGCGCATCCGAGGGACGATAGCCAGACGAAGATGACTTCATGGGGCGAGCCAAGGGAGTGAACCAGAAGGCACACGTGAAGGAGAATGTTAAGAGTGGCTGCAAGTGAGTGGGCAGTCGATTGGCTAGAGGGCAGTCGACTGCCAAAACTCACAGAAGGTTTTCAGCCTTCTACTAGTCGACTGGCCCAGGGGCAGTCGACTGCTGACCCCCCAAAACTAGCCATTGGATGGCATTTATTGCTAGGCCAGCCGACTGCCCCAAGGGCAATTGATTGGTGCGGGTCTAGATAGCCTGCGAAGTTGTCCTGTTCTCTTATAAAAGAGGACTTTTCCGCACGTGAACGGTACAGTTTGTTGGTGCAGAAAGCACCCAAGTCGAACCTAAGTTTTGATAATGGAAAAAGGGTTCAAAAGTTAAGTCTTATTTGTTATCTAACATGTTACTTAAGTGTGCAGGAAAAGTCCTAGCGAAGGACTACTAGGCACTGGCGAAGGAATGCCAGGGTAAAATGTCCTAGCGAAGGACTGCTAGGCACTGGCGAAGGAATGCCAGGCTAAAAAGTCCTAGCGAAGGACTGCTAGGCATTGGCGAAGGAATGTCAGGGTACTGAAGCCCTAGCGAAGGACTGCTAGGCGCCAGGCGAAGGACAGCTTGGACTGAAGCCCTAGCAAAGGAATGCTAGGCACCGGGCGAAGGACGACTTGGTATCCAAGACCTGGCGAAGGACTGCTGGGCAAAAGTCTAACCGGAGGAGCCGGTTGGCATCAGGTACATTTTCCCGAGAGGAGTAGGTGAGGACGCGTTCCCCGTCGAGAGAACAGTAGGTGTCGGTTCGACCAAGGGCTCCATTGTGGAGGCCCAAAGTCAGAACCAAGACAGCTAAGGCTGTATAAAATTAATATAATATTGCTTTATGTTGTTTTGGACTAACCCTGGATGCAGGACCGAAGGAACGAGTGTCTGCAGCTCAGAGAGCCTCAAAAGAGTGAGGCAACAGCTGACCAGGGCGCCCGGAGTGTCCCGGGCGCCCCCAAGGTGAACACAAAACACAAGAAGCAAAGGCAAGCTTCGACAGCTCATGGGCGGGGCGCCCCCGTGCTCCCGGGCGCCCCCCATGCTCCCGGGCGCCCCCAGCGTCTCGGGTGCCCCCAGCGTCCCGGGCGCCCCCAAGTGAAGCCAACGAAGCAAGCCAGCGAGAAGCCAAACGGATGAGGTTTGACCCGGTCAATCCGGGCGCCCCCAGCGTTCCGGGCGCCCCGGTCAAAGCTTGATCCCGTGTTTTAAGGGATCAGAGCTGACTGAGACTGAGGCGGATCGGATAACACGTGGGGGGGGGGGGGGGGCGCCCCCGACGTTCCGGGCGCCCCCAGGTGCTATATAAAGGGCCCTCGACCCCAAGGCTTCAACACTCAATCTTTTAAACACATACACTCTCTTCTGCTCTCGCGCTCTGTGATAAGTGTCATTTTATTGATCATTTTATATGTTTAAATCTGTGTTTGACCCATATTTTACTTGTGTAATTATGGATTTACCCTAGGTTTTAGGATTTATACCCTTTTTGGACCTAATTGTAAATTTTGTTATATTTGGGTTGTTTTGTCACTAAATTTTTGATCTACTTTTGTAGGCTTGGAAGGATTATGGACCTAGGTCATGTTGGGTCAAAGTCGAGTCAAAAGTGGACTAGATCAAGTAATCAAGCTCCAATTCGTTTGGACCGTCCGATGCAAGAACGGTTAGATCTAGACCATCTGAGAACTTTTGATCAATCCGAGCTGGGGTTAGGTCTAATCAAGTGATCAGATCAAGATCTGAAGATTTCAGCTCAATCGGAGATCATCTAGCCGTTGGATCATGATTAGAGTGATCTAGACCCTTCATACAAAGATCAAGGTGATCTGAACCATCAGTTGAAGATCTGGCAGATCCGAGCTACCACGAGGATGATCTTGACCTCTGATCAAGATCTGGAAATTTTGAATCAAATCGGGAAAAGATCCACCGTTGGATGAAGCGGATTCAATCTCAGCCGTCCACTGTTTAACCATTTAAACTGCCTTCAGCCCTATTTTCAGATCTGTCGCGTCCTCGCCGAGCTTGAGCATTTTCTTCGTCTTCTTCGCATTCGTTACTGTTTTTCTTCAAGTTTTCTATAGTTGAGGGCGTGACCACTTCGTTTACATTCCTGGATCGAGATTTGGATCATCAGAATTCTGTTGCCGAGAAGATTTCAGCTCCAAGTTGCTCAAAAACAGGGCTGAATGAGGGTTTCTTCATCTCTGTCATTTGGATGGTTAGATCTCGTTTGGTGCCAATTCCATTCTATCTGAGCTATCCGAAGGGTTTTCGTCTGAGCTCTGATCATCTCCAAATCACCATCGCGACCCAACTGAACGAGATCAAATCAGATCAGATGAGTTTTCTTAAGACTTGAGCAGATTCGAGTTGGATTCAATTCAGAGACAGATTTTCCTGATAATCTATGGAGCTGAGGAGATCGAAGCTCACTCTTGTGTGACGGCAAGAGGATCTCACGCTAGGGAAGGCATCGGAGTTTAGTTTTTATTGCATTTCTATTTCTGTCAGTAGTTTAAATGTTAGCCGCAATCTTAATTCTGTTTTCGAATCATTGTTGTAATTTCCATTTCTTAATTGCTACTTCTTTGGTTTGGTTTAAATTCTGCAAGTAGATAATTAGGAATCTCGTTTAGTGAACAAAGTTCTTTTAATTGCAGTCATTAAATAGTTTAATTGTTGTGTGCCAGTCATGTATCAGTTCTTTTACTTGTTGTTTCTGCTGTAGTTTTTAATTTCTGCATCAGCTTGATTGGATCGATTCTTTTTGTAACTGGTAGCTTCCCAACTCTGAATGCTAGTTAGTTAAAATGTTTGAGTAATGAATGATTGAAATCAGCTCAGTTAATTAAGCATAGATTCATTTCTGAACTTAATTTCGAAACTGAATTTTATCTCTGTTTGCATATCAGTCTTGAAGTTTCAGTGTTTTAGGTTTTTTGCAAGTTGCGTATCAAATTCTTTCCTTTGCATTAGTTTTACATTTGATGTCCCAATCTTTGTATCAAGTGAGCTTAGTTGTTCTTCTTGATCTCTCTTGGAAAACTGTCTCAATTGCTTAGAAATCAAATTAGCATTTCTGGAATTCTATTCAGTAGTGGCATATAATCCATCCTTGCAGGTCAATTGCAGAATCAGTTTTGCAAGATTTAGTTGTAGCTTCCTTACGTCTGCATCAGCAAATTTAGAGCCTGAACTTCTTATTGGAAACTAGGTTAAACACTCAACTTAGATTGCCTTGCGAGTTGCCTTGCGAGTTGCCCTGCGAATGAATGTTTGTTACTGCTTTTCTTCTTCCAGATCTGCATATCAGTTGATTGTTAGCCTACATTTCGAAGCTGAATTTGATCAGTGGCATTTCAGAATGCATCTCAGTAATTTGTTAGCTTACATTTCTGCATTTAGCATAACTTTTGGCACAAGGTTTCTTTACTTTTAGTATCAAGTTCAGTTCCTGAGTTTTGCATATCAATTCTGCAATCAGTTCATTCATATTCTGCTGCAGTAAATTTCGAATTTGAATTCTTCATTCATGCATTTCATTCCATTATTATCCTTGTTTTCAAAGTGATGTGATTAGTTCATTTCTTAGTTTGTTTCATATTGAGTATCAAGTTTCTATTTCTTGTTATTGCCTTTCCCTTGCATTTTTCTTGTCTATTTGAAACCAAAATCCCATTTCTTATTTGAAACCCAAAAACATTACGACACATAAACGCGAGCGCGAATCGAACAACTTGAACTAGCCCTTGGAAAAATACGACCTGTGGCCCCTATATTACATTTTCATACTTTTGATTGTAAAAGGGTTTCCAGCTTTCATTTATAAATATCTAAATTTGAGACCCACATTCGTGACAGTCATTTTGGGTCCATCAAATTTTTGGCGCCGTTGCCGGGGAATCACACTAGTTGAGTTGTTTGATTTTTGCTTGTGTATTCATTTCATATTTTTCTTGATCTATTTTTCTTGCACTTACTGCTATATCATCTGATTTGATTCTATTTGTTTCATCTTTCTATATACTTGTACTGCGATTTGTTCTTGTTTTTATGACCAGGTCTACAGGTGGTGACCTAGAGGATTTTGACCCTGAGATTGAGAGGACCTTCAGAGCTAGGAGGAGCCAGCTCAGTGTTTCAGAGGCTTTTGGCATTATTCCTACTCAGTCTATTTCCACTTATTCAGTTGATCAGATGGCAGACCACCAGAAGACCATGAAAGAACTAGCAGCGCCAGATGCTTCTTTTCAGTACTCCAGCATTGCCTATCCAGAGCTGGGTGGAGATTTTGAGCTCAGATCTGGACTTATACATCTTTTGCCTAAGTTTCAAGGGTTATCCGGAGAAGATCCAAACAGACACTTGCATGAGTTTCATGTTGTTTGCTCCACTATGAAGCCTCAGGGTATTTCAGAGGAAGACATCAAGCTGAGGGCTTTTCCTTTTTCTTTGACTGGAGCAGCTAAGGATTGGTTTTACTATTTACCTACTGGGCATGTGTCTAGTTGGATTTCCATGAAGAAGGCATTCTTAGAGAAATATTTTCCAGCCTCCAGAACAGTAATTATCAGAAAGAGTATCTGTGGCATTCAGCAGATAGTGGGAGAGACACTCTATGACTATTGGGAGAGATTCAACAAGTTGTGCTCCAGTTGCCCCCAGCATCAGATTAGTGAGCAGCTCCTCATCCAGTACTTTTATGAGGGATTATTACAGATGGATAGGATTTTGATTGATGCAGCAGCTGGAGGGGCTTTAGTTAACAAGACACCATATCAGGCCAGGGAGCTTATTTCAAATATGGCTGAGAACTCACAACAATTTGGAGGCAGGGCATTATCTACTCGAGGGGTTAATGAAGTTCAAGGGGTTTCTAATGATCAAAAGGAGATTAGTAGTGCATTGTTAGAACTCACATCAGCTGTTAAGCAAATGGGTCTTCAGATTTCAAGTAAAAATTCAATTCCTTCAACACCTCCACAATCAAATCAAATGGTGATGAGTGTATGTGGTATTTGTTCTAGCAAGGAACACACTTCAGATTTATGTCCCAACCTTCAACAAGATGAGTCAGTAGCAGCTTTGGTTAGGGGACAATTTCAAGCTAGGAACAACCCATATTCGCCTACTTTCAACCCCGGGTGGAGGGATCATCCAAACTTGAACTATGGGAATTCTTTTTGCCAACAAGGCCCACCTCAACATCAATCACAGCAACCCCAACAAATGTTTCAGCAAGGGCAGCAGCAACCATTACAATCACAGCAACAAAATCAGCAAATTCAGCCCTAAATCAGCCTTTCCAACAACAATTTCAGCAGCCATTTCAAGGGTTTCAACAAGGATTTCAAGGTAATTTGAGTTATCCACAGCATATCAACCTCCACAGCAACAGTTCAACAACCACAGCAAAATTTCCAGCCTTGGAACCAAGGTTTTCAGCCCCAACAAGCCCAACAACCACATTTCCAAAGATCCCAGCAAATCCAACAATTTCAGCCTACTTCCTCATCATATCAAGGTCAATCAAGGACCTATGCTAATCAAGGAGGCTATGGGAACTCAAATGGAGGAGATCCACAGCAACAACAAATGATGGAGATGCTACAACAAGTGCTCCAACAACAACAACAACAACAACAACACACTCAATATCTTGAGAAACAAATTGGGCAAATGGCTAGTAATATAAATCAAAGTAAAGCTCAAGGATCGGACCTATTACCTTCCCAAGCTGTTCCTAACCCTAGAGGAAATGTTAGCGCAATTTATTTGAGGAGTGGGAAGGTGGCATCAACTCAAAATGACCCAAGAGCAGATTTTTCTGAAAACAGGGCAGTATCTTCGTTTCCAGCCCAAATCAGTGTCGAAACCACTCCAATTTCAGTGGATACCACCCCTAGATCGTGCCCAACTTCTTCATCTATCAATCCTCCAATTTTGGTGGAAAATGGAACACAAAACAGTGGCGAGACAGTTCCTACAGCAGCTACGGAAAACAGGGCAGCAACAAAAAAATCAGCCCCACCCATTTTGGTTCATGAGGAGGAAGTTCCTATTCCTTTGCCTTTTCCAAATGGGAGAACTCCAACCAGAAGACAAGGGGAAGAGGAGAAAGCAAAAGAGTACAACGAATTGGTAAAACTTTTTAGTAAAGTTGAAATTAATGTACCCTTGCTGACAATGATTAAACAGGTTCCTAAATATGCGAAATTTTTGAAAGATCTTTGTGTTAACAAGAGAAAGCTTAAGGAGAATGAAATGGTCAGCATGGGGAAGAATGTTTCATCACTCATACATGCCATCCCTCAGAAATGTGAAGACCCTGGCATGTTCACTGTATCTTGTGAGATTGGAAGCACCACGCTACATGATGCTATGCTTGATTTAGGAGCTTCTATTAATGTCATGCCCAGGACAGTCTTCCAGATGCTTGGCATTGGACCTCTACAGCCCACTGGAATTATGATTCAGTTAGCAGACCGGAGTCAGACCCGCCCGGCAGGAGTCATTGAAGATGTGTTGGTTAAAGTGAAAGAATTGATTTTCCCTGCGGACTTCTACATTCTAGACATGGAGGGAGAGTACCTGGCACGTAGATCTCCACTTATCCTCGGAAGGCCTTTTCTGAAGACTGCAGAACCAAATTGATGTATATGATGGCACCCTTTCGATGGAGGTGGGAGACACAGTGGTCCAGTTTAGTATTTTTGATGCTATGAAGGACCCTCAGGGAAATAGTTCTATTCTGAGCATAGACACTAGATGAGATTGCTGAGGCACAGACCATTGCTGATGATGGTATTTGATAGTGAGAGGAGAGTTGGTTTCAGAGGAGGATTCATCTGATTTTTCTTGTTTTGTATTTTGTGATGATATTGTTTTTGATAGCCCTATTCTTTTTAATGATGTTGTTGCAGAGATTACTCAGGAGGCATGCACAGGAGATTATTCTATAGGTGTAGGGGATTGCACAGAGCCCCAGGGACCACCACCACTTTCAGAAAGTGTAGGGACTTGCATGATTGGAGCAAGTACCCAAGGATCACCTATTCTAGTTGATTGTTCACCAGATTTTGAGCCCGAGATGGAGGTATTTCTTGTAGATCCTAGACATTTTCATCCAGATCAGGTAAGTATTTCTTCTTTTCCTTTAGAGAATTTTAGGGAGATGTCTAGATTTGCATGTGAAGAATATCTTGATTCATCATTTGTGAAAAATAATTGTGAAAATTCTTTAGAGGTACCCAGGCTTGATTTTATGCATTGTATGATATTCTTGAGACAGATTATGCTAAAATTGATTTTGAAAAATTTTTAGAGCCTGAAATTGAAGTTGTTTATTGTGAAGAATCTCTGGCTATCTCTTATGCTGAAATTGAATGTGAAAAACTTTTAGAGGTACCTGAGATTGATTTTATGGATTGTGAAACTTTTCTTGATATACCTCAAGTAGAATATGCTTGTGAAAAATTCATTGAGGTACCCAAAATTGACTTTATTGGATGTGATGCATTTTTAGATACATGTTATGTAGAGATTGATGATATTGCATTTTTATCTTACCCTGCACGCTTGAGGAAGGTTTTACATGGTTTTGCAGGGTCCAGAGATTTCTTGAGTGGGTTCTACATCTAGACAGTCTTCAACCACCTGGAAGATTTTTCAAAAGAATAAAGAGGGAGGAGATGAACTTGCTTTGACTTACATCACTCCACCTCAGAAGTGGTTATTGTACTTAAATCANGCATTTTCTTTCATTGCCATTTTCCTCTTTATGCTTGCTAGAAGTAGAATTTTCTTTTGAAATAAATTCTTGCTAATAAATGCTTGAATAGAGTAGAATTAATAAATAGGCACTATAAATGCCATTTTATGTCTTTTGGCACTTTTTCTTCATGAGTAGGAATAAATGTATCCCTTTAGGTTATTTTCATAGCATTTTAGAGTCTTTTGAAAACAAATTAAATTTGGTTGTTAAAACTTAGGGTTTAAGCTCATGGATGAAATCTTGGATGCTTGAGTACTACTTGACCATGGATTCTTGATTGAGGACTTGAGATGAATTATTTTTACCTAGTGAGGGTTAGCCTTATTTTTGTGGAACATACATGTGATTGTACTCTAGAACTTGCTTAGGTTCTTTCAAAGTCATATTTCAATGTTTAGATCACTTCTATAGAGGCTAATAAATTTGTTTACCTTTCCATGTCAATTTTTGGCAAAATCATGTTCATCCTATTTTTCTTTCCTTATTTCCTATTCCTAACCATGCTTTCTAGGGATTTGTTTGTTTGGAGATGTTCTTTGATGTTATTTTTGCCCGAGACGGACAAAAGATTAAGTGTGGGGGAGTGGATAGTGAGATGGAAGCATTTGAAAAAAAAAATCATTTCATTGTTGAGTTGAAGCCAAAAGTTGCCAATTGAAGTGGAGTTTGGTATCAAGGTTAATGGGAATTCAGTTGTGAATTGGAGGTGAATTGGATCTAAAGAATGCAGTGGAAGTAATGGCACGAAAAAAAAAAACAGAAAAAAAAAAAACTGTGCAGAAGAAAAAAAAAAGAAGAAAAAAAATTTTTTTTTGAAATCAATGGAGTGTGTAGCACAAATGGTTTGGATTAAGAATTTGGAAGTAGGAATTATGGAAGATGAAATCAGTAACTCTTTGCTAAGTTTGAATTGAAGTTGTAAGCTTGAATTGTAGAAGAAAATCTGTGTGGAATTGAGGAACCATGGTAGAAACAAGGAAAAAAAAAAATCTGTGTAAAAGGGAAAAATCAGAAATTTGGTGCCAAAGAGAAAAGTTTGCTATGGAATTGTTTCGGCCACTCTTCTAGGAGTTGAATTGCAGTCAATGGTTGCTGAATTCAGTGAAGAAGAAGAAAACTGATGCCAAGTGGGAAGAAATGAGCAGAAAAAATGAAGAAGAAGAAAAACACACAAAAGAAGCATTTATCAAGCCATTGAGTGGAAGAGTGTGTTTCGATATCTGAATTGACTGGAAACCTTGGAAGTGTGGAACTGCGATTGAAGTATTTGAAGAGTTGAGTTTGAAACACCAGAAAAAAAAACAAGAGAAAAAAAAAAGAAAGTTTGATGGAAGTGTGCCAACTAGTGAAGGGTGTGTATCAAAAGGAAATTGTAAGAGTTAGCAAAGGCTGTATGGGGAGCAGCAAAAATTTGTTTCTGATTGCTATTTGATGTCTCAAGCTTCATGATATGAATCTGATCCGAATGAGTCCATTAGAGATTGAAAAAAAAAAAAACAGAAAACAGTTTGGAAAAAAAAAATAGAATTTTGAGTTGGTTTCACTTGAGTGTTCTAAATTTTGGAGAAGTTTGGAAGCTGATCACACCATGAAGAAAATAAGAAGAAGCTGTAGAAAAATCAGGAATTCAGCAGCTGAAAAGAAGAAAAGAAAGGAAAGAAAATAGTTTGAAAAAAAGAAAAAAAAAACAGTTGAGAAAAACAAAAAGAAGCAAGTTGGTATCCAATTGAGTTTTGGCACCATGAAGTAGTGAAGATATTCTCAACCGAATCAGAGCTTTTTCCATATTATTCTGATCGCAGTGGAGAAAAGGAGAAACAGAAAAAAACAGAAAGAAAAGAGAAGAAACAATTGGCACACAACAAGAAGAAATTGGCACAAAGGAGTATGAATTCTTTTCATAAGATTTTTGAAGGGCATTGCAAAGCATCACTTCATCACACTTTGACTACATTATATGGACTGAAAAGAGGGCGAAAATACATCAAGAATATCCTTGAACATCCAAGTCTTCCATTTCATTCAAATTAGCTATTTACTTTGCTTTTATCCCATTTCTACCATTTCCTATTTCTTTCACTTTTGAATAAACTTTTATAGATGTTGATTCTAATCTTGGATAATGGTAGAGAGTAGATAATAAGCAAGCCTATGGAAGTGCAAGAAGCATGTGTGTATGAGTGAGCTCCATTTTCATCATGTACTTAGCACTTAGGAAGAGAGCCACAAGAGTTTCCCTTGAGAGACTTAGAGAGTGAAATTCATCTCAATGAATTATAAAGGTTGAATTGGCTAAGTTGTTGATTTAAGGACAAGATATTAGTCTATAGAGCTTAGATTTTTGAGAATTAACAACCCTAGGTAATTTCTTTTCAATTGCTTCTACTCATGTTTGGGACTAACCTAGGGGATACATATTTAGTACTTTTCGCGAGACGCTCAAGCTTAAGTGTGGGGGAGTTGATAAGTGTCATTTTGTTGATCATATTTTATGCTTAAATCTGTGTTTGACCCATATTTTACTTGTGTAATTGTGGATTTGGCCTAGGTTTTAGGATTTACACCCTTTTTGGACCTAATTGTAAATCTTGCTATATTTGGGTTGTTTTGTCACTAAATTTTTGATATACTTTTGTAGGCTTGGAAGGATTATGACCTAGGTTATGTTGGGTCAAGGCTGAGTCAAAAGTGGACCAGATCAAAGGAATCAAGCGTCGACTCATTTGGACCGTCCGATGCAAGAACGGTTAGATCTAGACCATCTGAGAACTTCTGATCGATCCGAGCTGGGGTTAAGTCTAATCGAGCGATCAGATCAAGATCTGAGAGTTTCAGCCCAATCGGAGATCATCTAGCCGTTGGATTATGATTAGAGTAATCTAGACCGTCCATTTCAAATATCAGTTTGATCTGAGCCATCCGCTACAGATCTGGCAGATCCGAGCTACCACGAGGATGATCTTGACCTCTGATCAAGATCTGGAAATTTTGAATCAAATCGGGAAAAGATCCACCGTTGGATGAAGCGGATTCAATCTCGGCCGTCCACTGTTTAACCATTTAAACTGCCCAGCCCTGTTTTCAGATCGGGTCGCGACCTCACTTTTCTCCTTCAGTTCTTCATCTCGTTCTTGCGCATTTCTTCATCGTTTTCTTTCAAATTTTCTTCATCAGAGGCGTGGCCGACTCGATCACATCCTTGAATCAAGATCTGGATCTCTGGAGGAGAGTTTGATGGCGATTTTGCTCGGAATTGTGTCGGATGCAGAGCTGTGCGAGGGTTTCGGCAGAGCTGCAATTTGAGCTTCTAGATCTCAACCGCGTCCATTTCTTCCCATCTGAACCATCTGTAGGGGTCCTAGGATGAGTTTAGATGAATTCCAAATCATCATTTCAACCTTTCACATGGAGATCTAGGAGATCGAATGGGAATTATCCAGCTGATGCAATCTGGGAGCAGATCTGAATTGGAGCTTTTTCTTCCACTGATTTGCGAGTTTAAGGGTTCTTGGCTTGCCCTTGAGTGACGATCAAGGTGGTTTTGAATCAAGGATTGGTCGAGGCTTAGTTTAATTGCATTTATTCTTGGTTGTAGCTGTAATTTCAATTACTGTTCTGTTTTTGTTTCTGTTTCGATTTAGCTGTTGTAAGTTCCGTTTCTGAATTGCTTTTACTTTGGTTTGGTTTAAATTCTGCAAGTAATTAGTTGGGGAATCGTTTAGTGGATAATTGTTACAATTTTAGTTCATCTCCTGTTAATAGAGTGCGTATCAGAATTGCAAGTTGCGTATCAGACTTTTGCTTCCTTCCTCTGCGTATCAATTTAGTGTCTGCACTTATTTCAAGTTCAGTTCATTGTTGTGTTTTAATTCCTGAAAGTTATGTATAATGTTTAGTTGTTAAAGCATTCAGTCTTGGCTTGTTGTTCAGTTGAACATTTCTGCAGACAATTCTATCTTCATTTTAAGTTTCAGAAGTTGCGTATCAACTTCCTCTTTTTGTATCAGCTTTAAATTTGATGTCCTATTGCTTGTAACAAGCTGGAGAAATCGAATTCATTTGCTTTGTTCGTTTTTGTTTAGAATTGTTGCTGAATTTCTAGATACAGATTCTGAATTTTCTGAACATGCTGAGTTCAGTTCCCACTTGCATAATAATTCAAACTTTAAGTTTCTGAAATTACTGGATGGATCTGAAGTTAGTTGAGTTGCATTCCTGCCTTCGGATCTGATTCCTGGATACTTTCACTGCATTCCCGAAATGTTTGTCTCATGGTTGCATTCAATCTTTCAGCTTTAGCTATCTAAATCTGTTCCTGCAGCAGTGATATTCCTTGTATTCTGAATTGCTTAGTTTTTTTCATTTCATTGTTGCATTGTTCCTTTATTCAAAAGATCATGTCAGTGATAGCTTCATTGTCCAAATCGATTTGATCAGTTGCATCATATCAGTTTTGTATTTGTTTGCATCAGTTTATATTCTACACTTAGTATCAATTCTTTTTGGCACATGAGTTTTCTTTCCTTGTGTATCAAGTTTGTTCCAATTTTCTCCACTTTGTATCAAGATTAAATTTCTGAATTGATTGTTGTCAAAATTTCCTGCAATTGTTAGTGAGCTAAAGGTTGAAATCAGTTAGTTTTCTTTTATTTGACTACTTCTGAATTGTCTTATCCATGTTGCATTGTTTGCTTTAAAATCTTGTAGCTTGTATTTGTTTGCCTAAATTCGATTGTTGAAGTAAGTTTTGCCCTAGTTCAATCAAGAATTCAGTCACTGAGTTGTTCCATCTTGCTTAGCATTTGTTTTGCATTTTATATCAGATTTGTTCTCTAAATCCGGTTAAGTGCTTTAGTTGATTTGAATGTTCATTAATTGAATCCTTAATTGCTATTACTCAGTTTAAGTTTGTTTAGTTGAGTTTACTTCTTACATTGTGTTTACATCTTTAATCCAAAACAAAACCCCAAGTTTAATTTGAAACCCGAAAACATTTACGACACATAAACTCGAGCACGAATCGATCAACTTGAACTAGCCCTTGGAAAAATACGACCTGTGGCCCCTTTACTACGCTTTTATTCTTTGATTGCAAAAAGGGTTTCCAGCACATTTACAAATATCTAAATTTGAGACCCACATTCGTGACAGTCATTTTGGGTCCATCAGTCCCTCTAGGACTTCATCTAAGGGAAAGGGTCCTAGTGAGCAACCTAGCTAATTTAAAATTATTCCTTCTTAATATCTGCACCAAAATTCTTTCATGAGCAGTGTCCATTATAGAAATTGTCACTATCAATTAGAAAAACTAATGTATTGTGAACATCCTGAGCATCTCGATTGAGTGGTCGAGTTCTATAATAACTTACATTTTGTTAATGATGGTTCGGTGTATTGAACTCACGAAGCCAAACAGAATGTCAATTTCAGACCGGCCATCTAGAGATCATTTATAGGTTGTTGTCAGGCTGACAACGAATTTGTGTTCTGTCCTACATATAAAGATCCCCTTCTAGAACCCTTTGAGCATTTGACCATAAATATCCTGTTTGAGCACTTTTGCCATCAGGCTAAGCCTTTGAATTGGAAAATTTTCTTTGACCAAGGCCAATAAGCTCCTGACAATGTCCTCTATAATGTCATTGTCGAATGCATATTACCAATAGTCACTTGTGCTCTAGCCTCTGTGAGGCTGAATCATCTATTTCTGTTGTATGTATTTTGTCATAGGTTAGATGTAGATATGAGTCTGAACATGTTTCATTGCATTATGCATTATACAAAACTTATATAGAAAAAGATCTACATTCCCTTCCCACATATTATTACAGTATGACTTGCATCCTTAAGCATTGATGTTACTAGAGATAGGGAAAACATCAAATCTTTGACCGAGTACGATCGAATTGGACTATGTAACTTTTCAATATCACTTGAAGGAAGGCTTTTGAACTATGGTATGGCAACTGACCATGATGATCACATCGATGAGCTTGGTGGTGAGGGTGAGAAGAGTGCACCTTGTTTGCTAGCACCGGAGGCCATTGATGATGATGAGTCCACGGAGGATCGAGACAATCACTTGGAGGTGGCCACTGAATCTCTCGACACTCAAATCAAGGAGCTGTGTCTAGAGATTCATGGCCATCTTGATTCCGTTGAGGGTTCTATTGCCTCCCTAACCCAAATGTTTCATTCATGGATGTCAAGACATCCTCCTCCACCTCCTCCTATTGACGATGACGAGCATATGACTATGGCCTTAGACAAGGTGCTACATGTATTGATTGATGTATTCTATGTGATCACTTAGTATTTTGTGTATTGACATTGCACCTATTTTGTGCTAACTTATTTTGGCATTGCCTTGCGAGGCATATTTTGTATGACTATATATTTTATGATGATCTTTTGTGCTTAGTATGTGAGTTTCTAATTCTGGATTGTTCCTATTGTCTTATATGCATATGTGTTTTGATTGCTATATGTCATCACATGTCTGCTTTGTTTGTCATATGGGAAGGTGCCCCATATTGTTTGGTATGCTTGCATGGATTGTATGGGGTAGAATCTCATCTTATATGCTTTGTTTGATATATGTGTTGTGTGGGGGAGTGTCTCATTTTATATGTTATGTTTGCATGAGTTATGTTAGGGAGTACTTCATCTTGCAAATTATTCATGTTGTGTGGCATTCACTGAGCAGGGAGTGCCCTATACTCTTGCATGGTGCAATATTTAAGGGGGAGGTTATCCTTGATGTGCTTTATGATGTAATTACCATGGTGTTATATTATTCTTAATTCATCTCTTTATCTTGTTGTTTTTATTGTTTTGATATTTGTCAAATCTGGAGATAATGTGCTCTAAGCTTAATGTATTATCAAATATCGAAAAGCGGGAGATTGTTGATGTAATCATGGACAAAAAATTATATTATTGATGTTTGACAACACTCATGCTAGAGCAAAATGAAAAAAGTTCTCACTTGAGCATCAAGTGTACAAGAAGTTCTTGTAGGTCAGAAGGTTGGATGCAAGGCAAGTGTGTTGGATCGAGAAAGACCGATAGAGGGGGGTGAATATCGGAAAATGTTCGGATTTAAAAGAAAGAGTAAGTGCGCGGCGGAATAAAAACCAACAACGCAAACACCAAGATTTTACTTGGTTCGGAGCCTGGGTCGACTCCTACTCCAAGGCCCACGGTCGTTGACCGTTTACTTTGGGCAATTCTATAATGCGCAAAACGGTTACAAAGTGAGATTACAAAATTACTGTAAATAGAAATATACACTTTGTTTTACCAACTCCCGGTGTAGATCGAGTTTCGGTGCAGTGGGAGGTTGACGGCGCTTCGTTCTTGAGTCGGGAAGTTTCCGGAGCAGAGCGCGGTCGTCAGAGCGTTTGGATGCATTGAATGAAAGCTGTGTGTTGAAGCTAGGGGTCGAGGGGTGCTATTTATAGCACCTAGGGGCGCCCTGGTCGTCGAGGGCGCCCTGCCACGTGTCACCCGATCCGTGCTTCGCTCGGTCAAGCCTTATCGTACCGGAATAGGGATGAGGTTTGACCTCTGGGGCGCCCTGGTCGCAGAGGGCGCCTTGGCTGACTTTTTCCGCGCAGAAGACTCGGCTGTGGATAAAGCTGAGGCTTCGCAGAGTGAGCTGGAGGCGCCTTGGCTGCTGAAGGCGCCTTCACTGACGAAGGCGCCTTCGCTGCTGAGGGCGCCTTGCCCAGTAAGCAGCTGAAGCCTATTTTGCTTCGCTTGGTTCTGATTCACCTTGAGGGCGCCCTGGACACTCAGGGCGCCTTGCTCAGCTGTTGCCTCACTCCTTTGAGGCTCTCTGAGTTGCAGACACACGTTCCTTTGGTCCTGCATCAAGGGTTAGTCCAAAACACAATAAAACAATAATTATTTTATACAGCCTTAGCTGTCTTGGTTCTGACTTTGGTCTCCAAAATGGAGCCCTAGGTCGAACCGACGCCTAATGTTCCCTCGGAGGGGAACGCGTCCTCACCTACTCCTCTCGGGAGAGTTTACCTGGTGCCAACCGGATCCTCCAGTTGGACTTTTGCCCAGCAGCCCTTCGCCAGGTCTTGAGTTTCGCCCAGCAGCCCTTCGCCAGGACTTGGTTATTGCCTAGCAGCCCTTCGCCAGGTCTTGAGTTTCACCCAGCAGCCCTTCGCCAGGACTTGGTTTCCTGACAGCCCTTCGTCAGGTGCCTAGCAACCCTTCGCTAGGACTTGTTTTCCTGGCAGCCCTTCGCTAGGACTTGTTTTCCTGACAACCCTTCGTCAGGTGCCTAGCAGCCCTTCGCTAGGACTTGGTTTCCTGCACACTCAAGCAGTATTGTTAGATACCAAACAACCCTTAACTTTGAATCCTTTACCAATATCAAAACAAGATTCGATCTGGTGCTTCCTGCACCAACAATCTCTCCCTTTTTGATTATGGCAACACAATTCAAAGTTAAGGAAAAAGATAGCAGTTTAAGCATAAAGGTTAAGACTAATAAAACATATCAATTCGTAACAGTCTAAACCCAAATGTAATTTGAACAGTGAAAAGAGAGAGAGAAAAAAATTTCTCATGCTCATTCTCCCCCTGAATAATTAACTTAACTCTTAACTTTGACCTTTCCTCCCCCTTTGACATATATCAAAAACAAGCATGGGTGAACAAGGTATCTAACAGGGATTTATGAGTTTTTCTAAGTGCTTTATGTTTTTGACAAAGTATTTTTCAAGAATTGAGTAAAAGCATTTTCAAAACTTTTTACACTTAGATAATTTACCATTATGAAAAAAAATTTCAGGCTTAAAAAAAAATTTACAACTTTTTATAAGGCAGAAAAAATTTACTTAGGCAAAATTTCCAAGTTTCCAAAAAAAATTTTAACTTTTAGAAAAGGAAACTTTACTTAGAAAATTGTTCAAGAAATTTTTCACGCTTAGAAAATTTTCAAGAAAAGGATTTTTCAGGCTTAACAAGTTTTTAAGCTTTGGAGCATGTACTTTTTAGAAGAATTTGAAAATTAAGTGTCAAGTACTTGATTGAGAAAATTAAGTAAAAAAAATACCCGTTAAATACTTAAGTACTTAAAAGATTTTGAAAAGAAATTGTGTTTTGAAATATGTTTTGAAAGAAGTTTTGAGAATAAATTGTGTATCAGAGCTTATGAGTTTTGAAAACATAAAAATACTTGGTATAACTCTTAAAAGCATAGCAAAAGGTTAAATTTCCAGATTAAGTCCATTTTGAAGAGTATTATGCAAAAAAATATTTTGTATTTGAAAAAAAAATTTGAAAAAGAGTTTTGAAAAGATTTTTCAAGTACTTTTGAGATAAATTATGATTTGAAATACATACATACTTTTAGAAAAGTATTAGTTTTTTTGAAAACAAAATATTTCACTTGACTAGGTTTCTTTTCCAGTCTGACACAATCCTAGGAAACCTTGTTAACTACAAGGACATTTCCTAAGTGTCCTGGAAATTTTCAACCTCAAGTAAATTTTTAAAAAAATGATAGTACTTAAAAATATATGCTAAAAAGTGTGTGAACTTTTGAAGGTTCAATGTTTTACTTAACTTGGTTCATTTTCCAGTCTGACACCATCCTAGGAAACCTTGTTGACTACAAGGACATTTCCTAAGTGTCCTGGAAATTTTCCAACCTAAGTAAATGTTATTTCGAAAACAATTTCATAAGTCACACAAATTCTAACAAATAGTATTTTGAAAAACTTAGATTTTTGCAAGAGTTTGAAATAAAGCATGTTATTAAATAATTCCTTTAATTTTGACCTCCCCCTAAACTTGACTCAGTCCTGGGAAGCTTGTTGACCACAAGTACTCTTCCTTTGAGTCTTAAGGTTTGAGTCAGATTAGAAAGAACTGTTTAACAAAGACATAAGTAAAAAGAAACTTTTTCTGAAGTTTTTCTTTTGACTTAGACTCCCCCTTAATTTGACACATCCTAGGAGTCCTTGAAGATCATGAAGTGGACCTTTCCTCTGTGTCTTTAGGGTTTGTCAAGATCAAAAGAAGCACTTTTGAAGAATCTTCTGAGTATGATAACTTTCAAGGAGATAAATTTTTGAAAACTCAATTTGGAATAATAACACAGTTTTAAAAAAATTTGAAATGATAATAATTTTTCCAAAGCGATAGTAATATATTAAGGTTTTTGAATCAACTTTTGAAAACCTTATTTTGAGATAATAATAAGTTTTAGAGCATGAGGTTTTTGAAAAATCTGAATTTTTGAAAAAGATTAAGAGGAACTCCCCCTGTATCCGACACAGACTGACTTTATCTAAATTCCTTAAGGGATTTCAGTGTTGAGCAGGTTAGACTATGTTGACTAGGGTTGACTGTTTTGACCAAGTTTGACTCAGTTGATAATGTTAAAACAAAACAAGCCCTAGATTATATTTAAAATGAGTCTATCGAGATATTTAACATGAAATTTCATATTAAAAAAAATGTTAGGAATGAAAAGTACGGTAAAAAAAAGGTAAGCTTAAATAACTCTTGCAAACTGAATCATACTTTTAGCTCCTAGATGTCTCACCCAGTTCTATGTGATCAAGCATGTTAACCTTATGGGTTTTGTGAGACAGGTTTGAAGGTAAAAATGATTTTGAAGAAGAGAATGATTAATTTTAAAAAAAATTAATTTTGAAAAAGAAGTGATTAAATTTGAAAAATATTTAATTTTGAAAAAGAAGTGATTAAATTTGAAAAATGTTTGAATTTGAAAAAGAAGTGATTAAATTTGAAAAATGTTTGAATTTGAAAAAGAAGTGATTAAATTTGAAAAATGTTTGAATTTGAAAAAGAAGTGATTAAATTTGAAGAAGAGTTTTGTAAACAGGTTTGAATCTATAATTATTTGAAATTTGTGTTAGATTCGAATTTGACAAAAGATAATTTGAATTTGAATTTCAAAAATTGGCTTCCAGGTCTTGGCGAGGCACTAGGCCTTCTTTGGCCTTAGCCTTATGGGATCATCCACCCTTTCCTTGACAAAGCCTTTTAATGAAATTTCATTTTCAAATTAAATTAGGTCATTTTCTGGTCTAACTAGTTTGGGTCTTGGATCGGTAGCTTCGGCTGGTTTCACCAGTCTAAAGAGACCAAGTAGACTTGATCTTATTAGAGTTGGTTTCCCCAACGTACTATCATCTCACCTCCTCCCAATACTATATTTTCAAATTTCAAGTAATTGGTTAAGTCCTTAAGCTATCTAGTCCTATGAATAGCCAAAACAAAACTTCAGATAATGTCATAGTGAGGAGAAATTTCTGGATTTTCTAAGTTTGCAAAATTATTAATCAGTTTTTCTTGTATATCAATTTTAATTTTCAAAGTCTCATTTTCTTGTCTTAACATTTTGAATTTTGACTTTGCTAATATACATGATTTCATTAAGTTATCTAAGCATGCATCCATATCTAAATTTGACCAAGGGAGATTAATTAATCTATCAGTATTCAAGGTAAAGAGTGGATTTGGATGTAAATTACAGTTACCCATTTTGGTTGGTTGCCCTGGATCTTTGTAACGTTTATCTGTGCATTCCTCTTTGTAATGCCCAACCTCCTGACACTTGAAGCATTGGATGCGACTCTTGTTCTTTCGTGCTTTTGGAGCTCGTTCCTTTGTCGCCGTCGGTGGTATCGTTTGAATCTTTCGAGTAGGACACTTAGTTTGGTAGTGCCCTCTCTCCCTGCATATGTAACAAATTATATGATTTTTAAAATTCAAATTTGTAATTTTACCTTTTGATTCCTTATTAGGAATCTCCCCCTTAATTGTTGCTATCTCGGATCTAAATTCATCTTCTGATTCCGTGTCTGAGTCGGACTTGGGTACCGGTTGAAGCTCCTTCTTTGGTGGTTCTCTTGGAGTTTTCCCTGCAAAAGTTATACCTTCCTCGACCATTGCAGTATCAGCTTGATTGTTTAATTCTAATTTAGAAAAGAATTTGAAATTGGTTACCATCTCAGTCAGTTCGTCGTCTGATTCTGCTGGTTCGATTTCGACTTTGGGTTCAGGTTCAGACTCTGACTCGGCTGTCTGTGCCTGGACCGAGAGTGCGAGATAACTTACCTGATCTTCTTCTTCATCTGAGATTTCTTGATGAAGATTGATCAATTTCTCCCAAATTTCTCTAGCACATCCAAATGAACCGACTAGCTTGAGTTGTTCGTTGGTTAGACCGCATTGAAGAATTGCAGTTGCTCTTGCATCAGTCTCAATTTGGTTGAGGGTTGGTTCATCCAGTTTGTCCCATGCAATTGATAGTCCATCTTCTGTAGGGGGGTGGAACCCTGTTTGAATGATCATCCATATGTCCATATGGGTCTTTAGATGGAACTCCATTTGACTTCTCCAAGAATTGAAGTTTTCACCGGAGAAGAGAGGTGGACGAACGCTGTTCCATTCTCGATTGGCCATTTAAAAACCCTTGCACACAACAGAATTAATCGAAATGTACCAAGACTTGGTCTTGGATTAGTAGTGCGGGAGAAGGAAAAAAATTGTCCAAAACAAATGTTGCACGAATTTCGAGGCGAATTAATAATAAAATTAAAAAAAACAATTTATGACAAGTTTTCAAAAAATTGATCGTTTTATCGATTCTGACTTAGGTAAAAAAAAATGAGAATTCAGAATTGAAAAAGGCGTAAGGATATTTTAAATACACCTACAGATATTATTTATTTGAAAAAAATAAAGCAAAAAAAAAATCTGAAAATAAAATTTTCAAACTGGTGGTTGCACCAAGTTTGAATTCCCCGCTCTGATACCACTTGTTGGATCGAGAAAGACCGATAGAGGGGGGTGAATATCGAAAAATGTTCGGATTTAAAAGAAAGAGTAAGTGCGCGGCGGAATAAAAACCAACAACGCAAACACCAAGATTTTACTTGGTTCGGAGCCTGGATCGACTCCTACTCCAAGGCCCACGGTCGTTGACCGTTTACTTTGGGCAATTCTATAGTGCGCAAAACGGTTACAAAGTGAGATTACAAAATTACTATAAATAGAAATATACACTTTGTTTTACCAACTCCCGGTGTAGATCGTGTTTCGGTGCAGTGGGAGGTTGACGGCGCTTCGTTCTTGAGTCGGGAAGTTTCCGGAGCAGAGCGCGGTCGTCAGAGCGTTTGGATGCGTTGAATGAAAGCTGTGTGTTGAAGCTAGGGGTCGAGGGGTGCTATTTATAGCACCTAGGGGCGCCCTGGTCGTCGAGGGCGCCCTGCCACGTGTCACCCGATCCGTGCTTCGCTCGGTCAAGCCTTATCGCACCGGAATAGGGATGAGGTTTGACCTCTGGGGCACCCTGGTCGCAGAGGGCACCTTGGCTGACTTTTTCCGCGCAGAAGACTCGGCTGTGGATAAAGCTGAGGCTTCGCAGAGTGAGCTGGAGGCGCCTTGGCTGCTGAAGGCGCCTTCACTGACGAAGGCGCCTTCGCTGCTGAGGGCGCCTTGCCCAGTAAGCAGCTGAAGCCTATTTTGCTTCGCTTGGTTCTGATTCACCTTGAGGGCGCCCTGGACACTCAGGGCGCCTTGCTCAGCTGTTGCCTCACTCCTTTGAGGCTCTCTGAGTTGCAGACACACGTTCCTTTGGTCCTGCATCAAGGGTTAGTCCAAAACACAATAAAACAATAATTATTTTATACAGCCTTAGCTGTCTTGGTTCTGACTTTGGTCTCCAAAATGGAGCCCTAGGTCGAACCGACGCCTAATGTTCCCTCGGAGGGGAACGCGTCCTCACCTACTCCTCTCGGGAGAGTTTACCTGGTGCCAACCGGATCCTCCAGTTGGACTTTTGCCCAGCAGCCCTTCGCCAGGTCTTGAGTTTCGCCCAGCAGCCCTTCACCAGGACTTGGTTTTTGCCTAGCAGCCCTTCGCCAGGTCTTGAGTTTCGCCCAGCAGCCCTTCGCCAGGACTTGGTTTTTGCCCAGCAGCCCTTCGCCAGGACTTGGTTTCCTGACAGCCCTTCGTCAGGTGCCTAGCAACCCTTCGCTAGGACTTGTTTTCCTGGCAGCCCTTCGTCAGGTGCCTAGCAGCCCTTCGCTAGGACTTGTTTTCCTGACAACCCTTCGTCAGGTGCCTAGCAGCCCTTCGCTAGGACTTGGTTTCCTGCACACTCAAGCAGCATTGTTAGATACCAAACAACCCTTAACTTTGAATCCTTTGCCAATATCAAAACAAGATTCGATCTGGTGCTTCCTGCACCAACAAAGTGAAGTCCAAGAAGGTTGAGGACTGAATTTTTAGCAAGAGAAGAAAAACCTGAGAAGATGATGGGATCAAATGTGTGGATGGATAAAGACTCAAAGATAAGGATGAGTCAAAAGTCTAGAGAATAGGAGATTCATCTGGCATGAGGTAATGGGGATATGATAGTAGAAGATTCTTTAGTGAATGCGGTCATTTCAATGACTGAAAATTGCTATCAATCGATTGATTATGAAACACTTTCAACTACTATCAATTGAATGGAAATGAATATCAAGTGACTGGTACGTTGAAAAACTTCAATTCAAGTTCGGTTCTACATATCAATCGACTGATTTTGATATCAATTGAATTAATTCAGTCTCATAAACGAACAAAAGAAAATTGATTCAATTGTTTGGAGATATCAGTTGACTAATATTGTCTTGAAAGCAAACCAAAGCCAATTGATTTGACTTATTAGGGTCATCAATTGACTGGTGTTGTTTTTGAAGCGAACAGAAGATAATCGATTCTACTAGTCACTTAACCAACCTAATCAATCGACTAATACACAAACTAATTCAGCTAATATTTGAAAAATTAGCAAAATCAAATAGAATTTTAGAAGGTTTAGAAGTTGTTATTTTGTTGGCAATCAAATTAGTCGACCGTTAGAGGAAATCATTCAAACTTATATCAGTAAAAGCTAAGTAGATATAAAAGGAGAAAGCTAACCATTGTATTCCAGTTGTTCATGCTCAAAGCTCCAAGTATTCATGCTCAACTGCTCAACAAGCTCTCTAGTTCTCTCCCACTCAACATGAACCAATCTTTTGAAGAAGAGGAAGCAAAACTCTCAAAATCATTGAAAAAGTCCTCTTCTTTTTTGCTTGTCTGCTATTACTCTTATAATATTGTTGTAATCCTGCTATAAGAAGGTTTCTCTGTCATCAAATTTGGTTTGAAAAGGAGAAGGTTTAATGGAAATGGTTAGATAGGAATGGACTCATGGATTAATCTCCTCAAGGAGGTGGATACCAAGTAAAATCATCTGAGTTAACATTGTGAGTGTATCATTCTTATGTTGCTTCAAGGTTTTCACTACCCAATCTCAATGACGAAACGATTGGTGCTATTGTTGGGATCAGCCGGCTGGAAAGAAGGCTGAATTGCCTTGAAAAATAAACTCGTGATCTTTTGTTAACTTAACAAATATAAGATTAGTTTCAAAAGTAAGTTAATAACATAAAATAAACAAGAAAAGAGAGAGGCACAAGAATGTTACTTGCTTGCAACCAGGGTGGTTGCTAATACAAGATAATGAAAAAGCTCAAACTCCATATCAACTCCTTGTGGGCAGAGAAGTCTTTTACACAATTGGAAACTCAGAGATAACTAATGAAAACTAACACAAAAGTTATTATTGCTCGAATGATTAAAACTTTGAGTTTAAGGGTCTCTTTATAGGCCTTCTAAAACCTTATCGAAATGCTAACCTAGTATTTCTCAGGAACCCGAGTGCACACGGGCGCCTGATGTTGGGTCAGTGCTTATCCATGCCGCAACGGCCGTAGAACGGCTAGTTGTTGATAAAATTTTGACTCGGGCATCTGAGTCAATACGGGCTCCCATGTATGCGAGCACCCTGTTAGATCGTATTCGGCAAGCTAGAGGGGGGGTGAATAGCGTTTCTTCGATTTTCTTCCTACAACCGTTAGTGCGCAAGCGGAATATACAAAACAAAACTAAACTAAAACAAGGAAGAAATACACCGATGTACGTGGTTCGGAGATGATGCTCCTATTCCACGGCTGCCCGTAAGGTGGGAAATCCCTAATCCGTCGGTGGATGATTTCCCGAAGCACCTCTGGCTAGATCTCTAGCTCATTGTGGGTGGAGAAACCTCTCCACAACTTCTGGACACTATCTGAGCACAAGCTACTAACTCACTCTATCCAAGCAAGTTTCGCCAAGGGCAAACAACTTGAACCGAACTCCTTTAAATAGAGCTCGAGTTGACTATGACCGTTAGCCAGTCGACTGCCCCTGGGGCAGTCGACTGGCCTTCCCTGAATTCGAATTCTCACACACTGACCTTTCAAATTCTGGCAATCCCAGTCGACTGCCCCTGGTCCCCTTTTAAGCCTAGGGTTCCCTTCCCGAGTACATTTCTCTCCACACTCAAACCCTCCCGGCTTAGTTCCCGAGTACAAACACTCACACTCGGACCCTCACAACCCGGTTGATTCTACAATCAGCAGTCTCGATCTGCTGCCTTCGCGCCCTCTTCATCTTCGTCTCTCGTCCCTCAGATGCACACGCAAGCCCTCGGCTTGCCTCCATGCCATCCTTCACGCATGCCTCGAAGTCCGCGTCCATCGACTCATCGTCTCTGCTTCAGCAGCCTCGATCTGCCGCCTTCAAGCTCTCTTCGACTCTGGCCCTCGTCCCTCGAATACGCACACAAGCCCGCGGCTTGCCTCCATGCTACCCTTCATGTACGTCTCGATGTCCGCTTCCCTCGACTCATCGTACCTGCTTTGTCCATGGTCGCTCGGATGCACACGCAAGCTCACGGCTTGCCTCCATGCCACCCTTCACCTGAAGGCATCAACCAAGTATGTGTACCTGCAAACCTGCTTACTTACATACACATATTAGACTAGCAACGAACCCTAACTTATCCATATTGACGTACACATCAAAATCCATGATCCTCCAGATCATACCCGGGCCGATTGCCCCAATAATCTCCCCTTTTTTGGTGTGTGACAATATGTTTAAGTTAGGTAAACAAAAACAACAATATCAATAGCAATTGAAAATTAAAGCATAGCAAACAAGAGACAACCTTCCCCTTAATCTATGCCCCCTCCTAATTTTCAATTCTTATATCACTCAACACCAAGTTAAGTTCTACCCAACTTAACACCACAAGTGTTTGCTCACGTCAAGTTAAACCTAACTTAACACCCCAAGTTCTCCCCCTTTGACACCATCAAAAAGATTGCCCCAAGCAATCCTAACCCTTGTGTCAAAAAGAACTTACTTTATTTTTGAAAAAACCCACAGAAATCACCAAATAGCCTTATCAGTCGATTGCCCCTAGGGCAGTCGACTGCCCTCTGTTATTCTCAACACACAAAGACATCAGTCGACTGCCCCCAGGGCAGTTGACTAATACAATCCAATTTTGAAATCCCAGTCGAATTTCAAAAACCTCTAGAAAATTCTAGAAAATCTAGAAAAATCTAAAAGTTTGCAAGCACATTTGTTAGGATATACTCTACCCTAGAAAAATATAGTTTCATGAAAAACATCAAATGTGCTTGACTTTTGGCACAACCTCCAATTTCCTCACAAATGGTCATTTTATATCAACTTTGAAATCCAGATATGAATCTATGTGTTTGCCAACTCCAACCATTACCATTTTACACATAGAATTACTTTCACTTCTCCCCCTCTTTTATCCTTAACCTTAGATACATATACATAAACCTCCCTTATGCCCATATTTAGCAAGATTTTATCATTCAATAGCAATTCATGAATTTCACACAATATAAGCAATATCAATCCATGACAGAGAATTTCATAAAATAACATGAAAGCATAAGCAAATGGTACATACATGACTTGAAAATAAAACATGAAAGTGGCACAAGGGCTAAAGCCCTGAAGTAGCTAAATATTACAATTTCAAAATGAGTGTTTGAGAGATAACACATAAATCAAAGTAAAACACTCTGACACTACCACCCATCAAATCAAACTATTACATGTCGTCGTCTGGAGGAGGAGGAGGAGCCTGGTACATGAGGTGCAGCTGCTGTATCATCTCGTATATCTCCTGTTGCTGCATCTGCATATCCATCTGACTCTGCTGGAATGTATAAAATCCTCCCTCAGCTCGTGTACCTCGGACTGGAGCTCGGAGAACTACTCCTATGTAACTCCTCCAGTGGACTCCTCATCAGAACTCGAAGAGTCAGGATGCTGCCTCCGGATGATCTCCCCCTGTCTACACTCAATACCTGCCAAGGACAATTGGCGTGCACCAATCTGATCATAGTCCTTGGACAAGTGACATACCTAATCGCTAATCGTGCATATACCCCTATACTCAAAGAAATCGGTCAGGACATGACAAAAGGGCATGTATATCTTCCCATTGACACTTTGGGAAAAATGGACAATGGATGTAAACACATGCAGGGTGACATCAATGTCTAAACTCCTCTCTAGCGCATACATCATGACCAAGTGAGGAAGTCGAATCATCGACCTCCCCTTGGTAACAATGGGTAAAATATAGTCTAACACTGTTGGGTTCTCCCGGAACAAAAACATAAAAACGCAACAGAAACAAGAACCCTCAAGTGATCCATGCGAAAGAAAACTCGTACAATGTTCATCTATCTAATAGATCTATCTACAGTGTATACCTTTGGAGTGTGCCCTTTGCTTATCCCGCTCGTCCAAGGTGCGTCGGATCTCTTGCACGTTCAAGTGTTCGTGTCTCTACTCGTATCCACACGGACACAATCTCTCAACTTTGAGAGAACTACCTTAGTTGTGCTAGCAACTTGAGGTGGCTCGCAGAACACCAAGAACCCTACAATAGGGTTTCGGCCAAAAGAGGAAGATGAGGGAGGGAAGAAGAAAGGGAAGAGTCAGACCCATCCAAAGTCACAAAGCCCTCTTTTATACTCATCCCATGAATATGAAGAGGTTTGTGTCTCTTTGGCTTCCTTCATTAATACCAATAAAGAGCACATCTTTTCATGTGGCTCTTTATCTTTTCCCATGTAAGAAAAGAATCTTTTCTTTTCCCTTCATTAAAGACTTTAATAAATTTCCCTTGTAATCCCGATCGGGCCACTCGGGCTTCCGACTAGGTCTCCCGACCAAGTCTCCCGAGTGCTGAGCTCCCGACCCAGTCTGTCGAGTTCTGACCCAGTCTGCCGAGTTCTGACCCAGTCTGCCGAGCTCCCAGCCCAATCTGCCGAGTGTCGAGCTCCCGACTTAGTCTGCCGAGCTCCTAGCTCAGTCTGCCGAGTGTCGAGCTCCCGACTCAGTCTGCCGAGCTCCTAGCTCAGTCTGCCGAGTGCCGAGCTCCCGACTCAGTCTGTCGAGCTCCTAGCTCCCGACTCAGTCTGCCGAGCTCCTAGCACAATCTGCCGAGCTCCCAGCTCAGTCTGTCGAGTGCCGAGCTCCCGACTCAGTCTGCCGACCTCCCAGCTCAATCTACCGAGTGCAGAGCTCCCGACTCACGCTCCCGAGTTCCCAACTCGAGCTCCCAAACTGATCTCCCGAGTTCCTAACTCGGGCTCAGATCTCCCGAGTTCCCAACTCGGGCTCCCGAAGCATCATGTCCTTAGTGTGTGACACAAAAGGTTCTCACGACATTGGCAATGCGCCTAAATGCTTTAGACACATAAACAATGAGCGGCATCTAGCAATGCATCATTACTACCCAAGTAACAAGAAAAGTCGAGATCCGACTAAACCTCCATGACTATGATAATGTATGACCTTGTCCTTCTATCCTTGATATCTAGATTGACCAATGAGGCATAGACCGTGTCATCCTCGATCAATCTTTGTGTTTCTTGATCCCCGAGTAGACTCACTCAAACAAATGAGCTCAATATCTCATATTGACTCATTTGAGCATGGTCATGCATTTTAGTAGTCCTACTCGATCATGGGCCCCACAGATATCACTCCCGTCATATGGGAGGGATAGATTTCATCTACATCACTCACATCCCTCCATATAATTCATTATATACCCAGTGATCGCCTTTATAGTCCACCCTGTTACGAGTGACGTTTGACGATACCAAAGTGCATAACTCCTCATGTAGGGAACCGTAGTGACTTCAGGTCTAAGGACTATTCATACTAATAGTCGCATGAGAAAGTTTATGACACTCATATGACAATCTATGAAACTTTCTCATGGTGGGTCAATTCAGTACACATTCTCCAATGTATACCCATGTGTCAACTTGATATCACATATCTATGACTTGTGAGCTCAAGTCATCAGTTGACCTACATGCTAGTCTCCATGCATTAATATTGTCCTTGAATATTAATACTTGACTAGGAATGGTTTAGAGTAGTGTTCTCCACATCATCTCATTATCAATTCAACCAATCGATATAATGTAGATAAGAACCTACTACCCAAGGACATTATTATACTTAGTTATTTTGGCACAAATACAAAGTAAGTATATAACCATGCCTTTATTAATGATACAATATGATACAAAATATCTCAATCATCACATAATTGGCTCTAGGGCTCCTACTAACAAGCACAACTTTATATAACACGTTACTAGCAGGACTCATGCGCTTGGCCTCAAAAAGGCGCTGTGTAGAAACTCGGCGTCTCCCAAAATAATGCAAATGAATCTGGTCTAAGGTCCCACCAGGCAATATGAAAGGCTCGATAATCTTAGGAAAATATGTAAATGCATTATTAGACACCCTACAACCTAGAAATGCACCTAAAACGGATGAGAAGGGAATGGTGACTCCTGCTACCATGGACTCATAGAGGTCATTATCGAAATTGATGCATGTGAGGTTTGCGTAGAATTCTTTACACATGTCAATGTTTGCATCGTGCTGACAATACACCAATCGTCCTAGACCAAAATGGGTAATCATCTCAGAGATATGAGGCGTATTCTCCCGGAAGTATGCTCGGTTGAGATACCGGCAATTCATCAATACAAACTCATTCTCTTCAAATAGCCGTAGATCGAACCGGAATCGATGTGTCTCCGGATCTATACGACCTTGTTGCGATGACCCCTCACCCTTTTCTTCTCTTTTGGACAACTCTATTTTGAACAAAACCATGCATGTACTGTTGAGGCAATCTGTGATCCGAAGTGATCATGAGTTTTGATGTTTGGACAAAGGTTTAAGTTAGGTTTTCCCTTGTGTTCTCATATGTGTATGTTGAGTGTGCAGGATGTACAGGTTACATATATGGATTTGACTGGATGACCTCAGTACGGTGAAGGATGGCATGGAGGCAAGCTGGAGGCTTGCGTGCGCATCCGAGGGACCTTGGAGAGCAGGGACGATGAGCTGATGGGTGCGGACTTCGAGGCATGCATGAAGGATGACATGGAGGCAAGCTGGAGGCTTGCGTGCATCCGAGGGACGGGAGCCGAAGATGAAGAGGGCGCGAAGGCAACAGTCGAGGCTGCGGAGGAGGAGTCAGTCGAGTCGTGAGGGTACGAGTGCAGTGTGATTGTACTTGGGAAATCCTAGGGTTTGAGTGCGGAGTGGAATGTACTCAGGAAGGGTAACCTTAGGTGGGTGGGTAGACCAGTCGACTGGCCTGGGCACAGTTGACTGATGGAACTCACAGAAAGGTCTAGCCCTAGGACCAGTCGACTGCCCTGGGGGCAGTCGACTGGTAGGTGGCTAGTGAGTTGGCTGAGAATTCGAACGTTGGGGTGCAACGGTCGAATTTCAGTGGCACCAGTCGACTGCCCTGGGGGCAGTCGACTGGTGGCGAGGGTTTCAGCCCGAGTCCTATTTAAAGAGGACTTCGTGGTGGCTGAGATCTTTGACGAGTTTGGTCTTGGTTAAGGGCCAAACAGTAGTCTTTGTGCTCAGAGGTTCTCAAGGTGTTGTGGTGAGGTTTCTCCACCCACAAGGAGCGATGAGAGCTAGCCGGAGGTTATCCGGGGAGTGATCCACCGACGGATTGTTGGATTAGTCACCCGGTCGGGGTGGATACCAAGTAAATACGGTTTGTTAGCGTGTGTTTATTGTTGTTAGTTTTATTTTGTTTGTATTTCCGCTGCGTAACTAACAACGTTGGTGAAAAGAATCGTCGAAACGCTATTCACCCCCTCTAGTGTACCGGAAACGATCCTAACAATTGGTATCAGAGCGAAGGACCGTTCTTGATCGGACTAACCGCCGAGGGAGCATACGCTAGAGGAAGAAAGACAATGGAAGATAAGTTGGGGGAAGACATCTACACTCCATCGCCCTATGATTATCATGATTTCAACTTTTGGAGGGCGAGGATTGAAACTTGGTTTGGAATGGAGTGGGAACTTGGAATCGCGCTTGAAGTGCCATATGAGACTCCAAAGGATAAGCACGAGAAGAGGCTTAGGCCTAGATATTGGAGTCAAGAACAACAAGATCAAGCGAAAGCAAACGAGAAGGTAATTAGCACTTTGATAAATCTTTTGCCTAACAATGTTTTGAGTGTTGTAGGTAAATATGAAAATGCATATGAATTATAGGATAAATTGAAAAGATATAATGAGACTCCTACACAAACTCAAGAGCCTAAGGAGAAAAGCCTCATGATTCAAGAAGAGGAGAGAATTAAATTATCTACATCCCCAAGTGAAGTGGACGAAGAGTGTGAGAGATCTTCAACCGCCTCAAGAGAAGAAGAGGAAGAGGTCTCCACCTCAAGGATTGAGGGGGAGGAGAGACCTTCATCGATACCGGAGCAAGAGGAAGAATCCACATCATCCGAGGTTGAAGAAGAAGTTAACCTAGCCTCCATCTCCACCAAAGCCAAGAGAAAGGAACACATCACATGCTTTGGTTGCAACGAAAAGGGGCACTATAAGGACAAGTGTCCTCTAGGTAAGAAGGAGGTACTCTCTAAACCCGGGTCCATTCAATTTAAACCTAACATGAATTGTAGGAATGGAGAAGCCCAAGAGAAGAAGAAAAGAATTAGATGCTTCACATGTGGAGAGCTAGGGCACTACCACACCAAGTGCCCTAGAAAAGGTGAACTAAAGAAAATGGAACACTTGAGGAGATGGGAGAAATAAGAAAGGAAGAAGAGAAGAAGCCCACATCAAGGAGGAACTCCAAAGGTAAGGAAGGTAACTCCTAACCTTAAGTCAAAATGTAGTTCTAGTTCAAGTTCCTCCATGCATGATAAAAATAGAATTAATTATACATCCATGCATACTAGGATTAATGAAAATTGCTTAATGGTGCACAATTTCGGATTTAAATATAATGATAGGACTAGGGTTAACAAGGTAGATCATAACCCTAGGAAAAACATGCATCATGATCAACCTAGGACCTTTATACCTAAGGAACAAGGTACTAAGCCCAAGAAGGGAAGGAATGTACCTAGAAAGGAGGATAAGTCTAGGAATTTCCAAAGTGGACATATGGATTCTAGGTTTAGGAACCTAGAAAGGGAAAATCAAGCTTTAAGGGAAAAGCTTGATAGGTTGGAGAAACCCCTAGAGAGATTCACTATTAGATCTAAGGGTTTAGATATGGTGTTGGGTGGTTTAAACCGCACCAATGATAGATCGGGGTTGGGATATCGGTCTAAGAACTCCCATGTCAAGGGAAAGAAATATGCTAAGGTAGCATATGATTACGGCAAGAAGGGGGAGTCCAAAAATGACAAAGGGGTGTCATTTAAAGAAAAAAATAACTTAACCAAAGACAAGGTGTCTAAGGTTAAGAGGGTTGAGTTTTTAGGCCAAGAGTCACCGGTGGAACACCGATGTGGCCTAGTGATGGTTGAGTCACCTAGGGAGGTGGCTAGGGCTAAGAGCTCAAGGGGGAGCTCTAGGAGCCTTTGGGATATATGGTGAATGGACCGTGGAAGGGGGTGCTCCTAGAGGTCTAGATGGACCATGGAGTGTGCCAAAATAATTGAAGACGGACTTGAGTCTCAATTCTTGGGCTTTGGTATGATGTTTTTGAGTTTCATGCATGGAAATATGACATTGAGGTCATATTGCATGAAAATTGATTTTTGGTGTGTAATTGCCATGTAAATCAATGCTAGGGATGCATTGTGGGGTGGCATGGGCAAAGACATCAAGAGGAAACCAAAACTAGGACTTTAGGTCAAGGTTTGATTGAAGTTTTTGGCTAGTTTTGGGTTTTGTGTCAAACTTGGGAATGGTGATAGATACATTTTGGAATGTATTTTTCCCAAGTAGATATGGGTAGCACAAACCTCTCCACAAAATTCGGAAATTTTTGGAGATTTGTGGAATTTTTAGCGTATTTCTGAATTTCGTCAGAAATGTTAAAATTTCAGACTTTCAGAGTATCAGTTGACTGCCATTTTGGCAGTCGACTGGTCATGGCTGATTTTTGTATCAGCAGCTGGTTTGGGGTCCAAATGATGAAAAACAAGGGTATGGGGGGCTAGTACACATTGTTTATGGTCATTAGGGATTAAAAGAACCAATAATTGGGATATTATTGGGTTCTTTTTGATGTTAGGCAAAGGGGGAGAAGTGTTAGGTTTAAGTTGGGAAACCAAACACACCTTTGCTAGAAACCCTAGGTTTAGGGGGAGCTAAGATTAAGGGGGAGCATGGTTGCTCTGTTCTTGACGTAAGGGGAACCTGGGAGAGGTTCTTAAAAAGCCTTTGTAAGTCCAATGAAGGGGGAGCTTTGGAGAAGCTTTAAAAAGCTCCGTTGTTGAAAATTCCTAACTTGGAGGGTTAGGTGTAGGATGCCTTGGGATAGGATCCATCCATGCATTGCATATGGATTATTTTTGCTATTGACTACTATCTTGTTTCCCTAACTTAAACGTATTGCCAAACATCAAAAAGGGGGAGATTGTTGAGGCAATCTGTGATCCGGAGTGATCATGAGTTTTGATGTTTGGGCAAAGGTTTAAGTTAGGTTTTCCCTTGTGTTCTCATATGTGTATGTTGAGTGTGCAGGATGTACAGGTTACACATATGGACTTGACTGGACGGCCTCAGTACGGTGAAGGATGGCATGGAGGCAAGCTGGAGGCTTGCGTGCGCATCCGAGGGGCCTTGGAGAGCAAGGACGATGAGCTGATGGGTGCAGACTTCGAGGCATGCGTGAAGGATGACATGGAGGCAAGCTGGAGGCTTGCGTGCATCCGAGGGACGGGAGCCGAAGATGAAGAGGGCGCGAAGGCAACAGTCGAGGCTGCGGAGGAGGAGTCAGTCGAGTCATGAGGGTACGAGTGCAGTGTGATTGTACTCGGGAAATCCTAGGGTTTGAGTGCGGAGTGGAATGTACTCAGGAAGGTTAACCTTAGGTGGGTGGGTAGACCAGTCGACTGGCCTGGGGGCAGTCGACTGATGAAACTCACAGAAAGGTCTTAGCCCTAGGACCAGTCGACTGCCCTGGGGGCAGTCGACTGGTAGGTGGCTGGTGAGTTGGCTGAGAATTCTAACGTTGGGGTGCAACGGTCGAATTTCAGTGGCACCAGTCGACTGCCCTGGGGGCAGTCGACTGGTGGCAAGGGTTTCAGCCCGAGTCCTATTTAAAGAGGACTTCGTGGTGGCTGAGATCTTTGACGAGTTTGGTCTTGGTTAAGGGCCAAACAGTAGTCTTTGTGCTCAGAGGTTCTCAAGGTGTTGTGGTGAGGTTTCTCCACCCACAAGGAGCGACGAGAGCTAGCCGGAGGTTATCCGGGGAGTGATCCACCGACGGATTATTGGATTAGTCACCCGGTCGGGGTGGATACCAAGTAAATACGGTTTGTTAGCGTTTGTTTATTGTTGTTAGTTTTATTTTGTTTGTATTTCCGCTGCGTAACTAACAACGTAGGTGAAAAGAATCGTCAAAACGCTATTCACCCCCCTCTAGCGTACCGGAAACGATCCTAACATGTACCACAAATTCCCCATAAAGAGACAACACCAAGAAAAACATGTAAAAAGGAGACAAATTAGTTTCAAAAACTGAATTGAATGTGAAAAACAAACTCCACAAGTAGTTACCATTTCTCCCTTCTTTGCATGGTGAATAGTTGTGAGGATTGACTTGAAAGAAGAAGTTTTACTAGCCCTAGATGTAGATCGGAGGTGGAACGAGGATAGGAAGGTGTTTTAGGGCTTGGGAGAACCTTAGAACTTTTAGATCGTTTACGTCTTGCTAGAGGGGGGTGAATAGCAATTTCTCGGTTTTCTTCCTACAAGGTTAGCGTGTGCAAGCGGAAACAATAATAATAAAATCAAACAACGCTAACAAACTTATTTACGTGGTTCGGAGATGAAGCTCCTACTCCACGACAGTTCGTGAGGTGGACGATCCCTCGATTCTTCGATGGATCACTCCCCGGATGCCCTCCGGCTAGCTCGTGTAGCTCCTTGTGGGTGGAGAAACCTCGCCACAAACCCAAGTACATGTTCTGAGCACTAAGAATACTAACAAGCCCTAACCAAGCTTCTTTCGTCAGAGGTTTCCAACCAAACCCGTGCCTCTTTAAATAGAGCTCAAGGCTGGAAAACACCCTACCAGTTGACTGCCCCCAGGGCAGTCGACTGGTCCCACTAAAAATCGACCGTTGCAGCTCAACGTTCGAATTTTCAGCCAACACAACCAGTCACGACCAGTCGACTGCTCTGGAGCAGTCGACTGGTCCAGGGTTGACTACCTTCTTTGAGCTTCTGTTCCTGCTGGCGGTCGACTGTTATATTACCAGTCGACTGCCCAGCTTACAAGGACACTCCTCCTTACTCCGAAGACCCTCCTCCACGTGTGCCTTCAAGCAAACTCCCTTGACTTGCCCCTTGAAGTCCTCTTCCACCGGCTATCGTCCCTCGGATGCGCACGCAAGCCCTCGGCTTGCCTCCATGCCACCCTTCATGTGTGCCCTTTGAAGTCCACTTCCCGGCTTATCGTTGGAGTTCTCTTCCCTCGGCTCTTGTCCTTTCATGACTTAGTTGACTCATCACCAGCAGCCTTGATTGTTGCCTTCGCACCCTCTTCTTCTTCGGCTCCCATCTCTCGGATGCACACAAGCCTCCATCTTGCCTCCATGCCATCCTTCACGCATGCCTCGAAGTTCATGCCCCTCAGCTCATCATCCCTGCTATCCATGGTCCCTCGGGTGCACACAAGTCTCCAGCTTTTTTTCATGCCACCCTTCACCGTACCGAAGCTATCCAGCTAAGTCAATATGTGTAACCTGCAATCCTGCATACTCAAATACACATATTAAATCATAAGGGTAATCCTAACTTTAACCCTTTGCCCAAATATCAAAACACATGATCACTCTGGACCATAGATTGACCCAACAAGAACGAGAGAGGAGGTCGAGGAGGAGAAGATCTCGCAGGGGGTGGCATGCAAAATGCTAGGTTTTGGCCACCCCCGTGTGGCTATTCTTATTTAAACCCACGCTTATCAGTCAACTGACCCTGGGGCAGTCGACTGTGAAACTGAAGAGAGACTTCAGTCGACTACCCCATGGGCAGTCGACTGGTAATTTAAATTTCCCAGTTTCGAGTTTACACTAGACCAGTCGACTGGTTATGAACCAGTCGACTGATACCTACATTTTAGTATTCCAATCCTAAATTCAGAAATGCATAATTAATTCCACAAATCTCCAAAATATCTGAAATTTTGTGGAGAGATTTGTGGAGCCTATGTCTACTCGGGAAAAATATGTTTTCAAACAAATCTACTCCAGATCCCAAGATTGGTATGAAATTCAAGACTACCTAAATTGTGTCATTAACTCTTGTCCAAAAGTTCTAATATCGGCCTCACCTTGATGTCTCTTCCCATATTTAATCACATTACATTCCTATCACCAAGTTATATGGCATTCACACATTAAAAACCTATTTTCTCCCAATATGATCATATTTTCATCTTTTCTTCCATAAATCTCCTTTTAATGTGTCAATTTCCTAGGATTAAGACTCACCTTAGTCTTCCAAACCCTTTGGCACATTCCATACGTGGTTCGTGTTGGAACCCAGATGGCTAGAGAGGGGGGGTGAATATAGCCAATCACTTGGACTTTAAGCACTTATTGAATTTCAGCACTTCAGTTTGTTAGTAGCACAGCGGAAGTATCGAAAACAGAGTATGCAGAAAAATAGGAAACAAAACAAACTAACACCACTAGCAAGATCGCTAACAAGGAGGGTTTACAAGGTTCGGGGATAACTTGCCCCTACTCCTTGGCGTGCCCGTAAGGTGGGCGATCCCTTGATCGTCGGCAAATCAAGCCCCGGTGAACACCGGATAGAAAGCAACCTCCTTCTCGATGGAGTGACCTCTCCATAGCGTTTCAATCATTGATATAGGTTTAAGCACAATGAAACACAAGAAAGATCTTACTTAGCACTTAGCAAGGACAAGAACACAGCAAGCTTCTCCTGAGCTCCACCCAGCGACGATCTCACGCAAGAACCCTTTCTTCGTGTCTTCTCGCTGTTGGACTCTAAGCCTCTTGTTCCTTCCTCCAAGTACTCAAGCAAGGGATGATTGCTTCAGGATTGCAGTAGCTTGCTCAAGATGATAGAACTCAAGAACACGTAAGCAAAGTGTGGAGAAACACAGTCGCGCAGCAAGAACTCAAGCAGCCGAACTCTTTGCAGCCAACTCTACTCCGCTCCTTTTGTTCCTCCACTGAGTATCAGGTGACACCATCTCACTGCAGCCTCCAGCTGCTTACCTGCAACCACCAGCTACCACTGAGCTCCTCTGGACTCCCTGAGCCTCTCTCAGACCAGCCCCAGACAGCAGCTCCAGCCAGCGCCAATGCCCGTTGCAACCTGAGATGGAAAAACAGACAAACCTGCTCCAAGGAAAGGTCTCCATTGACTCTCCTTGAGTGTTTGAATCATTCCCTGTCACCTGCAGCTTAATCAGAGTATTAGGACAGCATATCAAGCAGCAAATCATGTATCAGATGTTAAGCGCAGAGAATCGGATACGGTCAGACGCGATCAGAGCGTCTGACAGTGCAATTTGAATTAAAGTGATCGGTCACCAGACCGATCCAGGACTTGTGGGTCGGTCACCAGACCGATCCACCGCTTAGCTAGGACTCCCAGCTCTCGCAGCAACACAAGCCTGATCGGTCACTAGACCGATCAGGTAGCTCCCTGTCCGATCAGGCCAGAGCCTGATCGGTCCACGTCTGAGTGAACAGTAACTGCGGAAATCAAATCCTAAGTCGTGGATCGGTCACCAGACCGTTCAGGAGCTGATCAGCGGGGGAACTCAACTCACTGAGTGCTTCCTGATCGGTCACCAGACCGATCAGAAGCAAGGCAGTGAGGAAGTTGCCTACTCCCTGATCGGTCACCGAACCGATCAGGAGCCAAGCAACAAAGCAACGGCCTACTCCCTGATCGGTCACCAGACCGATCAGGAGCCACACAGTAGGTTCCCAACCTCACTGTGCGCTCCCTGATCGGTCACCAGGCCGATCCACGAAGGAGCAGCGTGCCAATATCCCTGATCGGTCACCTGACCGATCCAGGGACTCAAACCTAGCCCTCCAAGCTAGAATTTCATCCACCTTAGCCCTCCAAACTAAGGATTTTTCACCTAACCCTCCAAGTTGGGAATTTTCACCTAACCCTCCAAGTTAGGACTTTTCACCTAGCCCTCTAAGCTAGGATTTTTCACCCAACTCTTCCGAATTAGGACTTTTCCAAACCTATCCCTCCAAGCTAGGACCTGACCCTTCAAGCCAGGATTTTTCACCTAACTCTCCAAGTTGGGACTTTTCACCTAACTCTCCAAGTTAGGACTTTTCACCTAACCCTCCAAGCTAGGAATTTTCACCCAACCCTTCCGAATTAGGACTTTTCAACACTTAGCCCTCCAAGCTAGGATTTTCCACACCTAACCCTCCAGGTTAGGATTTTCCAACACCAAGCCCTCCAAGCTAGGATTTTCCATACCATGCCTGATCCTCGATCAGGACTTAATCATAATCATCAACCTAAACTAAAATCGGTGTCAACACCAAAACAACAATCAGGGTCAGACTGCATCAACAATTTTCCCCTTTTTGTTGTTTAACAATTCGATTTTAAGTTTAGGGATTCTCAATCAATTTCTCAACTTTCAGAATCATCAGGAATCAAGATCCTCCCCCGACAATATA
>JAGFNQ010000159.1:261633-289333 GCA_024364735.1 Boesenbergia rotunda | reverse complement strand
TCTCTCCTCTCTCTCTCGCGACCCCTCTCTCCTCTCCTCTCTTGGGCGACACCCACAAGCCAGAGGGCCGGCCGAGACCCTTTCCAGAGATATTCCTATATTCGGGATCCCCGCGACGAGAGAACGCGTAGACGTGAGAATTCTCCGAGATCTCAAGTTTTCTTCGAGTTCTAGACGTCAATCTTGGTTGTAAGTCCAAGATATCAATGTAAGTACTGTCCACCTGCAATAAGAGGCGGTTTTTCCGCGAGAATTTCCTTTAAAAGTTTTTAAAAGAGATATTTTCCTTTTGTTTGAGTTTTTGCATGTGATCTTAGTTACTTATATGCTTATATATGTTGATTAATACCCTATGTGAGTTTAGGGTCCAAGAAAAGCTATGAGGAAAGAAAAGAAAAGATAAAGATAAGAAAAGAAAAGGCCAAGGCCTTAAGAAATCCCCAAAAGTCAAGACTTAAGGATTTTAGCACGCAAGGTGCTCCAGAAAATGCCAAGGCATTTACAGATAAGAAAGAAAAGAAAGAAAAGCTATTTTATTTTATAAGGCCAGTACCCGGCGTCCAAGGGCGTCGTTAAAGAAATCCAGGTGTCCAATTCCAAGGTCTTGGCCCTGGTAGACCAAGGTCTGCTCTATTAGGATTGGTGGCTCGCTACCCCAACCTTTTAGGGAACGCGCATATGAGATGGTACTTACGTCTTCAGTGGATCCAAGTGATTATTATTTTTAAGTATATGCTTTAGCAAAGTTTCGAAAATTTAAGAAAGTTTTCAAAAGTTAAAGAATAGCTAAAGCTTCAAGTTGAGCCAAGAAAAGTAAATTGAGATTATTTATTGCTTGAGTATGCATGTTTTGAGTTATACATGTTCTTAGTTTCCTTTCAAACATATTAGTATCTCATATGATGTTCAGTTTGATCTAGAAGCATGTTTGCATATTTCGAGTTTTTGTGAGCTAGATAGTACTTACTAAGCTTTTTGCTTACTAGTTGCATTTTCCTCTTGCTGCAGATAAAGGTAAAGGCAAGCAATTCTGAAGGAAGGCGACGAGGCGGTGCTGAGCAAAGTGTGTGTGGTGGCTGAATATGGAGAGATCTTAGGCACAAGACAATTTAGTTATTTGAATTGCAATGTTTAAGTTTATTCAAATTTCAAGTTCTTGCTTATGGAGATTATAGAGTATTTGAGTTTTGGATAGTTTTACATGCTCAATTTCTTAGAGTAAAGATTCCTTGTCATTTCATTTAGCATACGTATTCTTATGTTTGCATTGGATGAGTAGAAAAATGAGTAGTTAGAGATATTGATACTTTGTTAGAGAGAAAGGTGTTTGTGCCAAGATAGTATCAATTTTCCTTTTGAATCAAGTTTATTGCTTAAGTATGTTTAGAAAAGTTGCTTTCTCATTCCATAATGCCTTAGTGATGTTATAGAACTTTGTATGATGAGTTTAAATGGTTAGAAGTCAAGATTGGTACAAACTCTATTGTTAAAGCTTATATAAACTTGTTTAGTTTATTTTCTTCCATAAAAGTTTTAAATTCAAGTTTATGGATTCGTTTGATTGGCTAAATTGTTTAGGAAACTGACATAGAGTATAGAAGTGGTGTCATAGTTTGATATGGCTCGAAACTGAATGAATGGTGGGCTTAAGAAGCAAGAGCCGAAACCTGTAAAACTGATTACAGGCGTACCAGTCGACTGCCACGTCATCAGTCGACTGGTACAGGCAGTTTGAGTTGGGTAAGGCTAGTTTCAATGAGTATCAACTACGAGTTTTGAGATAGAAATTGTGATATGTTATTATGCATGATTGCTTAAGTTAGAATATAATTGTTAGATGAATTTTAAAGTTTAAAAAAAAGATTTCCGCATTTTCAGTCATGTATTAAAAGTAGAGAAGTGGAGAAAAGTAACGATCCGTCTAAGGTAGTAAGAAGGCGGGTCGCTACAGTTGGTATCAGAGCAGTTCCCATTCTCCAGCATCACACACACATCAGCATCAACCTTGCCGTCTTCAAGTAAGAAAGCTTTAAGTTTCAGTTTTTCTATTGCTCCTTTATTTAATTGCAGTACAGAGAAATGCTTAAGTACTACTCACATGTGCATAGAACAAGGAAGCATGTTTAATCCCTTAGTATCACGGAATCATGTTTAATCCCTAGAATGGATATCAGATTTCTAAGTAAGAAGACAAGTTTATACCTAGAGATGTAGTAGTGATTTCTTGTTTCTTTATGCATTATTAGATGGCAAGAAGAGGCCGAGCTCCTAATGCTAATAACAGAACTCCAGTTCAAGATAACAGTGAGCCTGGCACAGAACAGCCAAACCTGATGGCAGTCATTGCTCAAATGCAAGCTCAGATTACAGAACAACAGAAGACCATCGCCACACTGATGGCGACTCAGCACCCAGTGCCCCCTACACCACCCACAGCAGGAGTGGGAACTCCAGTAGTGACTGAAGTTCCACCAGTCCCACAAGAGACCCCTGCGGTGAACAGAAGACAAGAAGCATACCTCGTCCAGTGGCAGAGGCTGAAACCCGAAAGCTTCTCAGGCACGACTGAGCCCTGGGATGCCCAGGCTTGGTTCAAGACTTTAGAGAGCACAATGGAGCTTCTTGACTGGCCAGAGGTTGAGAAGGTCAAATGTGCCTCCTTCTGCCTAACTGGAGATGCTCGTATGTGGTGGGAGCGAGTCAAGAGTAAGAAGATAGTCAACCAGATGAGCTGGGCAGATTTTGAGCACGAGTTCTATGAGGAATTCTTCCACATGAGGTCACCAACAAGCACTCGAGGACTTATGGAGTTCAGACAAGGTAGCCTACCAGTGGGAGAAGCAGTTGCAAGTTCAACAGACTAGCTCGCCTCTGCCCAGAGCTAGTCAGCACAGAGAAGGAGCGAGTCAGACTGATGCTTCGCATGCTGAACCCGGAGATAGCACTCAACGTGAACAGCGGGATGCACCGACCCCAGACCAGCGAGGAGTTAGTCAGTAGTGCTCTAATCTCAGAGCACTACCTGAATAGCATCAAGGCACAGCAAGCACAGCAGAAGCCAGTCCTGACTGAGAACAAGACAATAGGAGGACAGAAGCCTCAGCCAAATAACCAGAACTGGAAGAATAAGAACCACAAAAGGAAGCAGTGGCCTGGCAGCTAGAAAGGAAAACCAGAGAATAAGCAGGCTAGGTATCCACCTTGTCCTAAGTGTGGGAGGAACCATCCAGGAACATGCCTTTTGGGTGTAACAGGATGCTATTCATGTGGACAAGAGGGACACAGATCCAGAGACTGCCCAAACAAGTTTAAAGTACTTCCTCAGCAGTCCGTACAGTATGGAGGCAAGCCCCAGTTACATTACATGCCTACTATGCTGGAGGGACCTCAGATCAGTCAGAGAGGGTTGGAAGCAGCACCAGTTCCAACCAATGCCAGAGTCTTTTCCCTCACGAAGGAAGAAGCTGCCAGCGCCTCCACGGTCGTAACAGGTCAAATAGTTATTTTACAGCATTTAGCTACTACACTGTTTGACACTGGGGCGACCCATTCTTTCGTATCAGTACCTTTTGCTAGTAAGTTACAGGTGCCTACAGAGAGTTGGGAATCCAGATTCCTGACAACTCTCCCTTCAGGGGAAATCATGGAATCCACCCAGAGGCTCCGGGCTGTGCCAATCAAGATTTCAGACCGAGAGCTATATGTCGATCTGATAGTTCTTGCGATGCAGGACTTCGACATCATACTGGGCATGGATTTCCTCAGTAAGTACAGCACTTCAGTGGACTGCCGTAGAAGGAAGGTGGTTTTCAGCCCAGAGAGAGAACCACCATTCGAATTTCAAGGAGCCCCAAGGAGGAAGACTCAGAAATTTCTCTCAGCCTTGGCAGCCCACCAGATGCTAGAGCAAGGGTGTGCTGGTTTTCTTGCACACATAGTGGACTCAGAAGCAAAGAAAGGACTCAAGCAGGAGGATGTACGGGTAGTTTGCGAATATCCAGAAGTGTTCCCAGAAGAATTACCTGGACTACCTCCTGATAAGTGTCATTTTATTGATCATTTTATATGTTTAAATCTGTGTTTGACCCATATTTTACTTGTGTAATTATGGATTTACCCTAGGTTTTAGGATTTATACCCTTTTTGGACCTAATTGTAAATTTTGTTATATTTGGGTTGTTTTGTCACTAAATTTTTGATCTACTTTTGTAGGCTTGGAAGGATTATGGACCTAGGTCATGTTGGGTCAAAGTCGAGTCAAAAGTGGACTAGATCAAGTAATCAAGCTCCAATTCGTTTGGACCGTCCGATGCAAGAACGGTTAGATCTAGACCATCTGAGAACTTTTGATCAATCCGAGCTGGGGGTTAGGTCTAATCAAGTGATCAGATCAAGATCTGAAGATTTCAGCTCAATCGGAGATCATCTAGCCGTTGGATCATGATTAGAGTGATCTAGACCCTTCATACAAAGATCAAGGTGATCTGAACCATCAGTTGAAGATCTGGCAGATCCGAGCTACCACGAGGATGATCTTGACCTCTGATCAAGATCTGGAAATTTTGAATCAAATCGGGAAAAGATCCACCGTTAGATGAAGCGGATTCAATCTCAGCCGTCCACTGTTTAACCATTTAAACTGCCTTCAGCCCTGTTTTCAGATCTGTCGCGTTCTCGCCGAGCTTGAGCATTTTCTTCGTCTTCTTCGCATTCGTTACTGTTTTTCTTCAAGTTTTCTATAGTTGAGGGCGTGACCACTTCGTTTACATTTCTGGATCGAGATTTGGATCATCAGAATTCTGTTGCCGAGAAGATTTCAGCTCCAAGTTGCTCAAAAACAGGGCTGAATGAGGGTTTCTTCATCTCTGTCATTTGGATGGTTAGATCTCGTTTGGTGCCAATTCCATTCTATCTGAGCTAGCCGAAGGGTTTTCGTCTGAGCTCTGATCATCTCCAAATCACCATCGCGACCCAACTGAACGAGATCAAATCAGATCAGATGAGTTTTCTTAAGACTTGAGCAGATTCGAGTTGGATTCAATTCAAAGACAGATTTTCCTGATAATCTATGGAGCTGAGGAGATCGAAGCTCACTCTTGTGTGACGGCAAGAGGATCTCACGCTAGGGAAGGCATCGGAGTTTAGTTTTTATTGCATTTCTATTTCTGTCAGTAGTTTAAATGTTAGCCGCAATCTTAATTCTGTTTTCGAATCATTGTTGTAATTTCCATTTCTGAATTGCTACTTCTTTGGTTTGGTTTAAATTCTGCAAGTAGATAATTAGGAATCTCGTTTAGTGAACAAAGTTCTTTTAATTGCAGTCATTAAATAGTTTAATTGTTGTGTGCCAGTCATGTATCAGTTCTTTTACTTGTTGTTTCTGCTATAGTTTTTAATTTCTGCATCAGCTTGATTGGATCGATTTTTTTTTGTAGCTGGTAGCTTCCCAACTCTGAATGCTAGTTAGTTAAAATGTTTGAGTAATGAATGATTGAAATCAGCTCAGTTAATTAAGCATAGATTCATTTCTGAACTTAATTTCGAAACTGAATTTTATCTCTGTTTGCATATCAGTCTTGAAGTTTCAGTGTTTCAGGTTTTTTGCAAGTTGCGTATCAAATTCTTCCCTTTGCATTAGTTTTACATTTGATGTCCCAATCTTTGTATCAAGTGAGCTTAGTTGTTCTTCTTGATCTCTCTTGGAAAACTGTCTCAATTGCTTAGAAATCAAATTAGCATTTCTGGAATTCTATTCAGTAGTGGCATATAATCAATCCTTGCAGGTCAATTGCAGAATCAGTTTTGCAAGATTTAGTTGTAGCTTCCTTACGTCTGCATCAGCAAATTTAGAGCCTGAACTTCTTATTGGAAACTAGATCTGCATATCAGTTGATTGTTAGCCTACATTTCGAAGCTGAATTTGATCAGTGGCATTTCAGAATGCATCTCAGTAATTTGTTAGCTTACATTTCTGCATTTAGCATAACTTTTGGCACAAGGTTTCTTTACTTTTAGTATCAAGTTCAGTTCCTGAGTTTTGCATATCAATTCTGCAATCTGTTCATTCATATTCTGCTGCAGTAAATTTCGAATTTGAATTCTTCATTCATGCATTTCATTCCATTATTATCCTTGTTTTCAAAGTGATGTGATTAGTTCATTTCTTAGTTTGTTTCATATTGAGTATCAAGTTTCTATTTCTTGTTATTGCCTTTCCCTTGCATTTTTCTTGTCTATTTGAAACCAAAATCCCATTTCTTATTTGAAACCCAAAAACATTACGACACATAAACGCGAGCGCGAATCGAACAACTTGAACTAGCCCTTGGAAAAATACGACCTGTGGCCCCTATATTACATTTTCATACTTTTGATTGTAAAAGGGTTTCCAGCTTTCATTTATAAATATCTAAATTTGAGACCCACATTCGTGACAGTCATTTTGGGTCCATCAAATTTTTGGCGCCGTTGCCGGGGAACACACTAGTTGAGTTGTTTGATTTTGCTTGTGTATTCATTTCATATTTTTCTTGATCCATTTTTCTTGCACTTACTGCTATATCATCTGATTTGATTTTATTTGTTTCATCTTTCTATATACTTGTACTGCGATTTGTTCTTGTTTTTATGACCAGGTCTACAGGTGGTGAACTAGAGGATTTTGACCCTGAGATTGAGAGGACCTTCAGAGCTAGGAGGAGCCAGCTCAGTGTTTCAGAAGCTTTTGGCATTATTCCTACTCAGTCTATTTCCACTTATTCGGTTGATCAGATGGCAGACCACCAGAAGACCATGAAAGAACTAGCAGCGCCAGATGCTTCTTTTCAGTACTCCAGCATTGCCTACCCAGAGCTGGGTGGAGATTTTGAGCTCAGATCTGGACTTATACATCTTTTGCCTAAATTTCAAGGTTTATCTGGAGAAGATCCAAACAGACACTTGCATGAGTTTCATGTTGTTTGCTCCACTATGAAGCCTCAGGGTATTTCAGAGGAAGACATCAAACTGAGGGCTTTTCCATTTTCTTTGACCGGAGCAGCTAAGGATTGGTTTTATTACTTACCTACGGGGCATGTGTCTAGTTGGATTTCCATGAAGAAGGCTTTCTTAGAAAAATATTTTCCAGCTTCTAGAACAGCAATTATCAGAAAAAGTATCTGTGGCATTCAGCAAATAGTAGGAGAGACACTCTATGATTACTGGGAAAGATTCAACAAGCTGTGCTCTAGTTGCCCCCAGCATCAGATTAGTGAGCAGCTCCTTATCCAGTATTTTTATGAAGGATTATTACAGATGGATAGGATTTTGATTGATGCAGCAGCTGGAGGGGCTTTAGTTAACAAGACACCATATCAAGCCAGGGAGCTTATTTCAAATATGGCTGAGAACTCACAACAATTTGGAGGCAGGGCATTATCTACTCGAGGGGTTAATGAAGTTCAAGGGGTTTCTAATGATCAAAAGGAGATTAGTAGTGCATTGTTAGAACTCACATCAGCTGTTAAGCAAATGGGTCTTCAGATTTCAAGTAAAAATTCAATTCCTTCAGCACCTTACAATCAAGTCAAATGGTGATGAGTGTATGTGGAATTTGTTCTAGCAAGGAGCACACTTCAGATTTATGTCCCAACCTACAACAAGATGAGTCAGTAGCAGCTTTGGTTAGGGGACAATTTCAAGCTAGGAACAATCCATATTCTCCTACTTACAACCCCGGGTGGAGGGATCATCCAAACTTGAGCTATGGAAATTCTTTTTGCCAACAAGGCCCACCTCAACATCAATCACAGCAACCCCAACAAATGTTCCAGCAAAGTCAGCAGCAACAACAACAATCACAGCCACAAAATCAACAAATTCAGCCCCTAAATCAGCCTTTCCAACAACAATTTCAGCAGCCATTTCAAGGGTTTCAACAAGGATTTCAAAGTAATTTGAGTTATCCACAGCCATATCAACCTCCACAGCAACAAGTTCAACAACCACAGCAGAATTTCCAGCCTTGGAACCAAAGTTTTCAGCCCCAACAAGCCCAACAACCACATTTCCAAAGATCCCAGCAAATCCAACAATTTCAGCCTACTTCCTCATCATATCAAGGTCAACCAAGGACCTATGCTAATCAAGGAGGCTATGGGAACTCAAATGGAGGAGATCCACAGCAACAACAAATGATGGAGATGCTACAACAAGTGCTCCAACAACAACAACAACAACAACAACACACTCAATATCTTGAGAAACAAATTGGGCAAATGGCTAGTAATATAAATCAAAGTAAAGCTCAAGGATCGGACCTATTACCTTCCCAAGCTGTTCCTAACCCTAGAGGAAATGTTAGCGCAATTTATTTGAGGAGTGGGAAGGTTACATCAACTCCAAATGACCCAAGAGCTGAATTTTTAGAAAACAGGGCAGCATCTTCGTTTCCAGCCCAAATCAGTGCCGAAACCACTCCAATTTCAGTGGATACCACCCCTAGCTCGTGCCCAACTACTTCATCTAGCAATCCTCCAATTTTGGTGGAAAACGAAGCACAAAACAGTGGCGAGACAGATCCTACAGCAACTACGGAAAACAGGGCAGCAACAAAAAAATCAGCCCCACCCATTTTGGTTCATGAGGAGGAAGTTCCTATTCCTTTGCCTTTTCCAAATGGGAGAACTCCAACCAGAAGACAAGGGGAAGAGGAGAAAGCAAAAGAGTACAACGAATTGGTAAAACTTTTTAGTAAAGTTGAAATTAATGTACCCTTGCTGACAATGATCAAACAGGTTCCTAAATATGCGAAATTTTTGAAAGATCTTTGTGTTAACAAGAGAAAGCTTAAGGAGAATGAAATGGTCAGCATGGGGAAGAATGTTTCATCACTCATCCATGCCATCCCTCAGAAATGTGAAGACCCTGGCATGTTCACTGTATCTTGTGAGATTGGAAGCACCACGCTACATGATGCTATGCTTGATTTAGGAGCTTCTATTAATGTCATGCCCAGGACAGTCTTCCAGATGCTTGGCATTGGACCTCTACAGCCCACTGGAATTATGATTCAGTTAGCAGACCGGAGTCAGACCCGCCCGGCAGGAGTAATTGAAGATGTGTTAGTTAAAGTGAAAGAATTGATTTTCCCAGCGGACTTCTACATCCTAGACATGGAGGGAGAGTACCTTGCACGTAGATCCCCACTTATCCTCGGAAGACCTTTTCTGAAGACTGCAAGAACCAAAATTGATGTATATGCTGGCACCCTTTCGATGGAGGTGGGAGACACAGTGGTCCAGTTTAGTATTTTTGATGTCATGAAGGACCCTAAGGGAAATAGTTCTATTCTGAGCATAGACACCGTAGATGAGACTGCTGAGGCACAGACCATTGCTGATGATGGTATTTTTGATATAGTGAGAGGAGAGTTAGTTTCAGAGGAGGATTCACCTGATTTTTCTTGCTTTGTATTTTGTGATGATATTATTTTTGATAGCCCTATTCTTTTTAATGATGTTGTTGCAGAGATTACTCAGGAGGCATGCACAGGAGATTATTCTATAGGTGTAGGGGATTGCACAGAGCCCCAGGGACCACCACCACTTTCAGGAAGTGTAGGGACTTGCATGATTGGAGCAAGTACCCAAGGATCACCTATTTTAGTTGATTGTTCACCAGATTTTGAGCCCGAGATGGAGGTATTTCTTGTAGATCCTATAGACATTTCTCATCCAGATCAGGTAAGTATTTCTTCTTTTCCTTTAGAAAATTTCAGGGAGATGTCTAGATTTGCATGTGAGGAATTTCCTGATACATCATTTTTGAAAAATAATTGTGAAAATTCTTTAGTGGCTCCCAGACTTGATGTTATGCATTGTTATGATATTCTTGAGACAGATTATGCTAAAATTGATTTTGAAAAATTTTCAGAGCCTGAAATTGAAATTGTTTATTGTGAAGAATCTCTGGCTATCTCTTATGCTGAAATTGAATGTGAAAAACTTTTGGAGGTACCTGAGATTGATTTTATGGATTGTGAGACATTTCTTGATATACCTCATGGAGAACATGCTTGTGAAAAATTTATTGAGGTACCCAAAATTGACTTTATTGGATGTGATGCATTTTTAGATACATGTTATGTAGAGATTGATGATATTGCATTTTTATCTTACCCTGCACGTTTGAGAAAGGTTTTTCATGGTTTTGCAGGGTCCCAGAGATTTCTTGAGTGGGTATTACATCTAGACAGTCTTCAACCACCTGGAAGATTTTTCAGAAAGAATAAAGAGGGAGGAGATGAACTTGCTTTAACTTATAACACTCCACCTCAGAAGTTGTTATTGTACTTAAATCAACTTCGGCCACCTGGACATTTTATTGTGAAGAATAAGTGTGGGGGAGTGATGCAAGATAAAATTGAGCAAATGAAGGAAATTGTTTTAGCTACTCCTACTCCTCCCCTACCGCGATGGAGATTATTCCTTGATAGACTCCGACCGCCAGAAATAAAAGGGAGTTTACTTTTTCTTGCATTTTCTTTCATTGCTATTTTTCTCTTTATGCTTGCTAGAAGTAGAATTTTCTTTTGAAATAAATTCTTGCTAATAAATGAATAGAGTAGAATTAATAAATAGGCATTATAAATGACATTTTATGTCTTTTGGCACTTTTCCTTGATTAATAGGAATAAATGTATCCCTCTAGATTATTTTCATAGCATTTTAGAGTCTTTTAAAAACAAATTAAATTTGGTTGTTAAAACTTAGGGTTTAAGCTCATGGATGAAATCTTGGATGCTTGAGTACTACTTGGCTATGGATTCTTGATTGAGGACTTGAGATGAATTAGTTGTACCTAGTGAGGGTTAGCCTTATTTTTGTGAAACATACATGTGATTGTACTCTAGAACTTGCTTAGGTTCTTTCAAAGTCATATTTCAATGTTTAGATCACTTCTATAGAGGCTAATAAATTTGTTTACCTTTCCATGTCAATTTTTGGCAAAAATCATGTTCATCCTATTTTCTTTCCTTATTTCCTATTCCTAACCATGCTTTCTAGGGACTTGTTTGTTTGGAGATATTCTTTGATGTGATTTTGCCCGAGACGGACAAAAGATTAAGTGTGGGGGAGTGGATAGTGTGATGGAAACATTTGAAAAAAATTCATTTCATTTATTGAGTTGAAGCCAAAAATTGCCAATTGGAGTGGAGTTTGGTATCAAGATTAATGGGAATTCAGTTGTGAATTGGAGGTGAAGTGGATCTTAAAGAATGCAGTGGAAGTAATGGCACGGAAAAAAAAAACAGAAAAAAAAAACTGTGCCATGAGAAGAAAAAAAAAATTTTGAAATCAATGGAGTGTGTAGCACAAATGGTTTGGATTAAGAATTTGGAAGTAGGAATTATGGAAGATGAAATCAGTAACTCTTTGCTAAGTTTGAATTGAAGTTGTAAGCTTGAATTGTAGAAGAAAATCTGTGTGGAATTGAGGAACCATGGTAGAAACAAGGAAAAAAAATCTGTGTAAAAGGGAAAAATCAGAAATTTGGTGCCAAAGAGAAAAGTTTGCTATGGAATTGTTTCGGCCACTCTTCTAGGAGTTGAATTGCAGTCAATGGTTGCTGAATTCAGTGAAGAAGAAGAAAACTGAGGCCAAGTGGAAAAGAAATGAGCAAGGAAAAAAAAAACACACAATGAAGCATGATGTATCAAACTTGCCATAGAGTGTGTTTCGGCATTGTACTAGAGGATGAATTGCAACTGTGATAATCTGAAAATTTCAAGGATGAAGAGCTTGAAAGGTCGGAAATCTGAAATGAATTGCTTGGGAGTTAGAATTTAAAAATGCAAGTGAAAGAACTTGTGCCAATTTGAAGTGATGGGTATCAAAAGAGAGTTGCAAGAATTAGCAAAGGCTACATGTGGAGAAGTAAAATTCTGTCTCTGAATGCTATCTGATTTCACAAATTTCCTGTTAGGAATGTTGATCCGAAGGAGTTCATTAGCAGATTGAAAAAAAAAAATAGAAAAACAGTTTGGAAAAAAACAGAAAAAAAAAACAGTGAGAAAAAAAAAACAGTTTGTATCAATTTGAAGTTGATTGTGCCATGGATGGAACTTGAAATTTGTGAGCTGAAGTTCTCAAATGAAGCATATGAATTCTCCACTGTTATGTGAAGCTAATTGTTGTGAGAAATCAGAGATTGCAAGGTCTGAATCAATTGGTTTAAATCTGAGACAAAAACAGTTGGAAAACAGAAAAAAAACAGAATTTTGAGTTGGTTTCACTTGAGTGCTCTAAATTTTGGAGAAGTTTGGAAGCTGATCACACCATGAATAAAATAAGAAGAAGCTGTAGAAAAATCTGGAATTCAGCAGCTGAAAAGGAAAAAAAAAAGAAGAAGACAGTTTGAAAAAAAAACAGTTTGAAAAAGGAAGAAAAATACAAAGAAGACCAAGTGGCACATCAATGAGTTTCGGCACAATGGATTAATGAAAATACTCTCATCCAAATTGAAGATTTGCTCCATTACATTATGATTTCAGTAGAGAAAAGAAAGAGAGGAAATTTCAGAAAAGAAAAGATATGAAATAAGTTGGCACATAACAAGAAGAAGTTGGCACAAAGGAATTATTGAATTCTTTTCATAAGATTTTTGAAGGACATTGCAAAGACTCACTTCATCACACTTTGACTTCATTATATGGACTGAAAGGAGGGCAAAAATGCATCAAGAATATCCTTGAACACCCAAGTCTTCCAATTCATTCAAATTAGCTATTTACTTTGCTTTTATTCAATTTCTACCATTTCCTATTTCTTTCACTTTTGAATAAGTTTTTATAGATGATTGATTCTAATCTTGGATAATGGTAGAGAGTAGATAATAAGCAAGCTTATGGTAGTACAAGAAGCATGTGTGTATGAGTGAGCTCCATTTTTCATCATGTACTTGGAATTTAGGAAGAGAGCCACCAAGAGTTTCCCTTGAGAGGTTTAGTGAGTGAAATTCATCTCAATGAATCATGAAGGTTGAATTTGTTAAGTTGTTGATTTAAGGACAAGATACTAGTCTATAGAGCTTAGATTTTTGAGAATTAACAACCCTAGGTAATCTCTTTTCAATTGCTTCTACTTATGTTTGGGAATAACCTAGGGGATACATATTTAGTACTTTTCGCGAGACGCTCAAGCTTAAGTGTGGGGGAGTTGATAAGTGTCATTTTATTGATCATTTTATATGTTTAAATCTGTGTTTGACCCATATTTTACTTGTGTAATTATGGATTTACCCTAGGTTTTAGGATTTATACCCTTTTTGGACCTAATTGTAAATTTTGTTATATTTGGGTTGTTTTGTCACTAAATTTTTGATCTACTTTTGTAGGCTTGGAAGGATTATGGACCTAGGTCATGTTGGGTCAAAGTCGAGTCAAAAGTGGACTAGATCAAGTAATCAAGCTCCAATTCGTTTGGACCGTCCGATGCAAGAACGGTTAGATCTAGACCATCTGAGAACTTTTGATCAATCCGAGCTGGGGTTAGGTCTAATCAAGTGATCAGATCAAGATCTGAAGATTTCAGCTCAATCGGAGATCATCTAGCCGTTGGATCATGATTAGAGTGATCTAGACCCTTCATACAAAGATCAAGGTGATCTGAACCATCAGTTGAAGATCTGGCAGATCCGAGCTACCACGAGGATGATCTTGACCTCTGATCAAGATCTGGAAATTTTGAATCAAATCGGGAAAAGATCCACCGTTGGATGAAGCGGATTCAATCTCAGCCGTCCACTGTTTAACCATTTAAACTGCCTTCAGCCCTGTTTTCAGATCTGTCGCGTTCTCGCCGAGCTTGAGCATTTTCTTCGTCTTCTTCGCATTCGTTACTGTTTTTCTTCAAGTTTACTATAGTTGAGGGCGTGACCACTTCGTTTACATTTCTGGATCGAGATTTGGATCATCAGAATTCTGTTGCCGAGAAGATTTCAGCTCCAAGTTGCTCAAAAACAGGGCTGAATGAGGGTTTCTTCATCTCTGTCATTTGGATGGTTAGATCTCGTTTGGTGCCAATTCCATTCTATCTGAGCTAGCCGAAGGGTTTTCGTCTGAGCTCTGATCATCTCCAAATCACCATCGCGACCCAACTGAACGAGATCAAATCAGATCAGATGAGTTTTCTTAAGACTTGAGCAGATTCGAGTTGGATTCAATTCAGAGACAGATTTTCCTGATAATCTATGGAGCTGAGGAGATCGAAGCTCACTCTTGTGTGACGGCAAGAGGATCTCACGCTAGGGAAGGCATCGGAGTTTAGTTTTTATTGCATTTCTATTTCTGTCAGTAGTTTAAATGTTAGCCGCAATCTTAATTCTGTTTTCGAATCATTGTTGTAATTTCCATTTCTGAATTGCTACTTCTTTGGTTTGGTTTAAATTCTGCAAGTAGATAATTAGGAATCTCGTTTAGTGAACAAAGTTCTTTTAATTGCAGTCATTAAATAGTTTAATTGTTGTGTGCCAGTCATGTATCAGTTCTTTTACTTGTTGTTTCTGCTATAGTTTTTAATTTCTGCATCAGCTTGATTGGATCGATTTTTTTTTGTAGCTGGTAGCTTCCCAACTCTGAATGCTAGTTAGTTAAAATGTTTGAGTAATGAATGATTGAAATCAGCTCAGTTAATTAAGCATAGATTCATTTCTGAACTTAATTTCGAAACTGAATTTTATCTCTGTTTGCATATCAGTCTTGAAGTTTCAGTGTTTCAGGTTTTTTGCAAGTTGCGTATCAAATTCTTCCCTTTGCATTAGTTTTACATTTGATGTCCCAATCTTTGTATCAAGTGAGCTTAGTTGTTCTTCTTGATCTCTCTTGGAAAACTGTCTCAATTGCTTAGAAATCAAATTAGCATTTCTGGAATTCTATTCAGTAGTGGCATATAATCAATCCTTGCAGGTCAATTGCAGAATCAGTTTTGCAAGATTTAGTTGTAGCTTCCTTACGTCTGCATCAGCAAATTTAGAGCCTGAACTTCTTATTGGAAACTAGATCTGCATATCAGTTGATTGTTAGCCTACATTTCGAAGCTGAATTTGATCAGTGGCATTTCAGAATGCATCTCAGTAATTTGTTAGCTTACATTTCTGCATTTAGCATAACTTTTGGCACAAGGTTTCTTTACTTTTAGTATCAAGTTCAGTTCCTGAGTTTTGCATATCAATTCTGCAATCTGTTCATTCATATTCTGCTGCAGTAAATTTCGAATTTGAATTCTTCATTCATGCATTTCATTCCATTATTATCCTTGTTTTCAAAGTGATGTGATTAGTTCATTTCTTAGTTTGTTTCATATTGAGTATCAAGTTTCTATTTCTTGTTATTGCCTTTCCCTTGCATTTTTCTTGTCTATTTGAAACCAAAATCCCATTTCTTATTTGAAACCCAAAAACATTACGACACATAAACGCGAGCGCGAATCGAACAACTTGAACTAGCCCTTGGAAAAATACGACCTGTGGCCCCTATATTATATTTTCATACTTTTGATTGTAAAAGGGTTTCCAGCTTTCATTTATAAATATCTAAATTTGAGACCCACATTCGTGACAGTCATTTTGGGTCCATCACCTCCCAATAGAGAAGTGGAATTCGAGATCGAGCTAGTGCCTGGTACCGGTCCGGTCTCGAAGGCCCCATATCGTATGTCTCCAGCTGAGTTGAAGGAACTACAAGAGCAACTCCAGGAGCTACTAGACAAGGGCTTCATTCGCCCGAGTCATTCACCCTGGGGAGCTCCTGTACTTTTCGTGAAGAAGAAGGATGGGTCTATGCGTCTGTGCATAGACTACAGAGCTCTAAACAAGGTGACCATCAAGAACAAGTACCCCCTTCCTAGAATAGATGATTTATTTGATCAGCTCAAAGGGGCTACAGTGTTCTCGAAGATAGACCTACGTTCTGGGTATCATCAGCTAAAGGTTAAAGAAAGTGATATTCCCAGGACGGCCTTCAGGACAAGATACGGCCACTACGAATTTGTAGTAATGCCTTTTGGAGTAACCAATGCTCCAGCAGTCTTCATGGAGCTGATGAACCACATCTTTAGGGAGTATCTCGATAAATTCGTCATTGTGTTTATTGATGATATTCTCATATACTCACAAACTCCAGAGGACCATGCTACACACTTGAGGATAGTGCTGTAGATCCTTCAGTAGGAGAAGCTCTATGCAAAATTCTCAAAGTGTGAGTTTTGGCTAAATCAGGTGACCTTTCTAGGTCACATTGTATCCAAAGAAGGCATTCAAGTTGATCCAGCCAAGATAGAAGCAGTCAGCAACTGGTGTAGACCCAAGAGTGCCAGTGAGATCAGAAGCTTCTTAGGCCTGGCAGGATATTACAGAAAATTTGTGGAGGACTTTTCCAGGATAGCCTCTCCACTCACAGCTTTGACCAGAAAGAACAAGAAGTTTGAATGGTCAGATAAATGCGAGCACAGTTTTCTAGAGCTGAAGAAGAGACTGACCAGTGCTCCCATCCTGACTGTTCCAGAGAGTGACAAGGCCTTCGACATCTACAGTGATGCATCCAAGATGGGCCTTGGAGCTGTCCTCATGCAAGATGGTAAAGTAATAGCGTATGCCTCCAGACAGCTCAAGGACTATGAGAAGAATTATCCTACGCATGACCTAGAGCTAGCAGCTGTGGTTTTTGCACTGAAGCTTTGGAGACATTACCTGTATGGAGTGCAGTGCAGAATCTTCACAGACCATCAGAGTTTGAAGTACTTCTTCACTCAGAAGGACCTGAATATGAGGCAGCGCAGGTGGCTAGAGTTGGTCAAAGATTATGACTATGAAATCCTCTACCACCCAGGTAAAGCTAATAAAGTGGCAGATGCACTGAGCAGAAAATCCTGTGCAGCACTGATGTCCCTTTCATCACTGTCTCTACCACTTCAGAAAGAAATAAAAGATTTTGGAGTCGAGGTTATGGTTGGGCAATTTTCTGCATTGACCCTAGAGTCAACCCTGCTTAAGGATATACAAGAAAAACAAGATCAAGACCCAGAGATCCAGAAGATCAAGCAGGGGATCCAAGAGGCAGAAAATTCAGAGTTTCGAGTATCAGACAGTGGCATCCTCTATTTTGGAGACCGCCTTTGCGTCCCCAATGATGAGGAACTAAGGAAGAATATTCTAGAGGAGGCCCACAGTACCCCATACTCTATGCATCCTGGTTCTACCAAGATGTATCAAGATTTAAGGAAAAGATTCTGGTGGTCTGGACTCAAGCGAGACGTGGCCAGATATATCAGTACCTGCTTGACCTGCCAGAGGGTCAAAGCAGAACACCAGAGACCAGGAGGAGTTCTACAGCCACTCCCCATTCCAGAGTGGAAGTGGGAAGAAATATCCATGGACTTTATCACGGGTCTTCCAAGAACCACCCATGGACACGATGCAATTTGGGTGATAGTGGACAGATTGATCAAGTCTGCCCACTTCCTAGCCATCAAGTTATCGCATTCGGTAGAGCAATTAGCACAGCTGTATGTGAAAGAAGTAATCAGGCTTCACGGAGTCCCGAAGTCGATCGTTTCTGACAGAGATGGGCGATTCATCTCCCATTTTTGGAGGTGTGTTCAGGACGCCCTAGGCACCAGACTTCAGTTCAGCACAGCTTTCCATCCCCAGACAGATGGACAAACAGAGAGAGTAAATCAGATTTTAGAAGACATGCTCAGGGCTTGTGCGTTGGACTTTAAGGGTAGTTGGTGCAAATTTCTGTGCTTAGCTGAGTTTGCCTACAACAATAGCTATCAGGCCACCATCAGGATGGCACCTTATGAGGCATTATATGGCAAGAAGTGTAGATCACCCATATGTTGGCAAGAAGCTGGTGAGAAGAAAGAGATGGAGTCAGGACTAGACAGCCAGACTGAGCTTATAGATGAGACCACTCAGGCTATCCAGACGATCCGCCAGAGGATTGAGACTGCCCAGAGTCGACAGAAAAGTTATGCTGACACACGCCGTAGACCACTTGAATTCGAAGTTGGAGATTCAGTATTTCTCAAGGTCGCTCCTATGAAGGGAGTGATGAGATTTGGTAAAAAGGGTAAGCTAAGTCCTCGCTACATAGGACCCTATGAGATTATAAAGAGAGTTGGGAAGGTAGCCTATGAGCTGGACTTACCAGAGGATATGTCAGCTATCCACAGTACATTTCATGTCTCTATGCTGAAGAAGTGTATTCACGACCCTAGCCAAGTGATTCAGCCTCAGTCAGTACAGATTCAAGAAGATCTTAGCTATGAGAGCAGACCGACACAAATAGTGGACAAAGCAGTTAAAAGATTAAGAAACAAAGAAGTGCCACTAGTGAAGGTCATCTGGCAGAATCAAAAGCATGAAGAGGCTACTTGGGAACGTGAGGACAGCATGAGAGAGAGATATACAGAATTATTCTAAGTTCGAGGACGAACTTTTTATAAGGTATGGGGGATTGTAACGCCCCAAAATTTCCATTTTTAGTTCTTAAAGTCCTTAGAATTATTTAAAAATGGTTCAGAAATATTCTAGGTATTTTTAGGAATTTTTAGAGTATTTTTGTGGAATTTTCCGAGTCCGTTTGGTAATTTTGGAAAAAGAAAAAGAAAAAGGAAAAAGAAAGGAAAAAAGGAAAAAACTAATTAAGGGCAGCCGGAGATCGAACCCGTGACCACCACGAGACCAAGGGAGCGCGCGACCAACTGGGCTAGGGTATCAAGCACAGAAAAGGAAGGAGAGACAAATATTTAAGCTGTAGTTAAGTTAATCCGCCCCTTAAGTATAAATAGCTAATTAAAGAGAGAAGTTTTATTTTCTCTCAAACCCTCTCCCTCTCTCAAGTTTGCGCCGACCCCTTCTCTCCCTCTCCTCTCTTGGGCGACACCAACACCAAGCCAAGAGGGCCGGCCGAGACCCTTCTCCAAGAGATATTCCTATATTCGGGATCCCCGCGACGAGAGGAACGCGTAGACGTGAAGAATTCTCCGAGATCTCAAGTTTCTTCCGAGTTCTAGACGTCAATCATGGTTGTAAGTCCAAGATATCAATGTAAGTACTGCTCACCTGCAGTAAGAGGCGGTTTTTCCGCGAGAATTTCCTTTAAAAGTTTTTAAAAGAGATATTTTCCTTTTTGTTTGAGTTTTTGCATGTGATCTTAGTTACTTATATGCTTATATATGTTGATTAATACCCTATGTGAGTTTAGGGTCCAAGAAAAGCTATGAGGAAAGAAAAGAAAAGATAAAGATAAGAAAAGAAAAGGCCAAGGCCTTAAGAAATCCCCAAAAGTCAAGACTTAGTGATTTTAGCACGCAAGGTGCTCCAGAAAATACCAAGGCATTTACAGATAAGAAAGAAAAGAAAGAAAAGCTATTTTATTTTATAAGGCCAGTACCCGGCATCCAAGGGCGTCATTAAAGAAATCCAGGTGTCCAATTCCAAGGTCTTGGCCCTGGTAGACCAAGGTCTGCTCTATTAGGATTGGTGGCTCGCTACCCCAACCTTTTAGGGAACGCGCATATGAGATGGTACTTACGTCTTCAGTGGATCCAAGTGATTATTATTTTTAAGTATATGCTTTAGCAAAGTTTCGAAAATTTAAGAAAGTTTTCAAAAGTTAAAGAATAGCTAAAGCTTCAAGTTGAGCCAAGAAAAGTAAATTGAGATTATTTATTGCTTGAGTATGCATGTTTTGAGTTATACATGTTCTTAGTTTCCTTTCAAACATATTAGTATCTCATATGATGTTCAGTTTGATCTAGAAGCATGTTTGCATATTTCGAGTTTTTGTGAGCTAGATAGTACTTACTAAGCTTTTTGCTTACTAGTTGCATTTTCCTCTTGCTGCAGATAAAGGTAAAGGCAAGCAATTCTGAAGGAAGGCGACGAGGCGGTGCTGAGCAAAGTGTGTGTGGTGGCTGAATATGGAGAGATCTTAGGCACAAGACAATTTAGTTATTTGAATTGCAATGTTTAAGTTTATTCAAATTTCAAGTTCTTGCTTATGGAGATTATAGAGTATTTGAGTTTTGGATAGTTTTACATGCTCAATTTCTTAGAGTAAAGATTCCTTGTCATTTCATTTAGCATACGTATTCTTATGTTTGCATTGGATGAGTAGAAAAATGAGTAGTTAGAGATATTGATACTTTGTTAGAGAGAAAGGTGTTTGTGCCAAGATAGTATCAATTTTCCTTTTGAATCAAGTTTTATTGCTTAAGTATGTTTAGAAAAGTTGCTTTCTCATTCCATAATGCCTTAGTGATGTTATAGAACTTTGTATGATGAGTTTAAATGGTTAGAAGTCAAGATTGGTACAAACTCTATTGTTAAAGCTTATATAAACTTGTTTAGTTTATTTTCTTCCATAAAAGTTTTAAATTCAAGTTTATGGATTCGTTTGATTGGCTAAATTGTTTAGGAAACTGACATAGAGTATAGAAGTGGTGTCATAGTTTGATATGGCTCGAAACTGAATGAATGGTGGGCTTAAGAAGCAAGAGCCGAAACCTGTAAAACTGATTACAGGCGTACCAGTCGACTGCCACGTCATCAGTCGACTGGTACAGGCAGTTTGAGTTGGGTAAGGCTAGTTTCAATGAGTATCAACTACGAGTTTTGAGATAGAAAGTGTGATATGTTATTATGCATGATTGCTTATGTTAGAATATAATTGTTAGATGAATTTTAAAGTTTAAAAAAAAAGATTTCCGCATTTTCAGTCATGTATTAAAAGTAGAGAAGTGGAGAAAAGTAACGATCCGTCTAAGGTAGTAAGAAGGCGGGTCGCTACAGCTACCCTTCAACCAAGTCAGAATTTTCAGCAGGGGTTCCAACCATTTCAGACTTTCCAGAATCAAAATCAGAGTGGATTTCAACCTTCACAGCAATATTTTCCACCAAACCATCAGAATTTTCAGCAGCCAATCCAATCTTTCAACCAACAATTTCAGCCCTATGATCAGAGTTTTCAGAATCATAATTTTTAGGATTATCCACCAAGTTGTGAACCAAGTTTTCAGCAGTTTAATCAGCTCATTCAACCATTTGAGCAGCCCTAACAGCTCCAATTTCAGAATGCACCACCTACTTTTGATATTCAGCAACCTTATCTCACATTTCAAGAACAACAAGTTGTTGAATCTGCTCTTAAAAATATTCAGAGACGCTTTGGAGAATTGCAAGATCAATGGAATTAAATAAAAGCCCAAAGATTAGGACAACTATCTTATCAAGCTACTTTTAATTCTGAGGGGCATGATTGTGGTTCTATAGGTGTAGGGGATTGCACTGAGCCCCAGGGACCACCTATATTGGTTGATGTATCAGGGAATCTAGAGGATAGGATTGAGAGTGTAGGGGATTGCACTGAGCCCCAAGAACCACCCATTCCTACTGCTTTAGAGGCATTGGAGGAGATTGATTGCAGAACTTGTGATAGTTTTGAAGTCAATTCTGAAACTTTACAGGATCATTCTGTACTTTTATTTTGTGATGATTTAGTTGTTGATGATTCTAACTTTTCTAATATGGGTGTTGCAGATATGGTTGATGAAACATGCATTGTAGATGAATCTATAGGTGTAGGGGATTGCACTGAGCCCCAGGGACCACCATTGACTGATACAGTAGATGATTCAGAGGAACAATATGAAAGTGTAGGGACTTGCATGGTGGAAGCAAGAACCCAAGAATCACTTGCTTCAGTTGAATGCCCACCAGAACGTGAGCCTGAAATGGAACCTGTACTTAACCAGGAGGAAGCTATGGATACATCTATTCTTGTAGAACCTCCAGGTATTCTTCAGCATGATCATGTAAGTATACTTCCTATTTCTTTGGAAAAATCAATAGAGATACTTCAAACTGATTGTATTGTGTGTGATGAAGTATTTGACACATCTTTTGTAAAAATTATTTGTCAAAAACCTATAGAGGCACCAAAAATTGATTTTGTTGGAAGTGGTGAATTACTTGGTACATCTCATGTAAATGCTGATTTTGAAAAAATTTTAGAAATGCCTGAAATTGATGTGGTTTATTATGATGAATCTCTTGCTATATCTTATACTGAAGTTGAGTGTGAAAAACTTATGGAGGTACCCATGGTTGATCTTATTGGTTGTGATGCATGTCTTGCTACATTTTATTTAGAAATTGATTGTGAAAATTCCATTGAGGTACCTAGTATTGATGCTATTTGTTCTGATGAATTGTTGGACACATCCTATGTAGATATTGATGGTGAAAAACTGATAGAGGTACCCAAAATGGATTTTATTGTTTGTGATGAGTTTCTTGATGCATCTTTTGTTGAAAATAATTGTGATAAATTTATTGAGGTACCAAAAATTGATTTCATAGGATGTGATGCATATCTTAAGTCATTTTATGTAGAGGTTGTTCACATTTCACTCTGTTCTTACCCTGCATGCGTGCAGGAGGTATTTTCTATACATGGTTTTGCAGGGTCCCGAAGGCTTCTAGAATGGGTACTGAAACTTAGCAGCCTAGAACCTCCCGGAAAGACTTCTAAGGGGCATGCAGTGGGAGGGGTCGAGTTCACTTTGATTTTCAATTATCTACCCCACGAATGGATTCTGAACCTTAATCGTCTCCGACCACCGGAAGATGCTTGTGCAAAATTAATAAGGGAGAAATCCGTGCATTACGAGATTGACTACTTGGGGATAGTTCTCCCAAGATGGATGCTACGTGCTCTTTACCCTATTTGAAGGGGAGTTACTCTCTTCTTACTCTCCTATTTCATTGTAAATATCATTTTCATGTTTTCAAGTAGTAATTTTTTTTTCAAATGAGTTCTTGCTAATAAATGTTTAGATGGTTTAAAACGCATAAAAGTCATTGTAGATATCATTTTATCCCTTTTGGCATTTTATTTCTTGCATGATTAGGAATAATGTATCTATCTAGATTTTCTTGCATCATTTTAGAGTCTCTTGAAAGTAAATTAAATTTGGTTGTTAAAACTTAGGATTTGAGTCATTGGATGAAAATTCTTGGTTGCTTGAGTACCTCTTAGTATTAGATTCTAAATTGATGAATTGAGATGAATTCTTTTTACCTAGTGAGGAATTAGCCAAATTTTTATGATACACACATGTGATTATACTCTAGAACTTGCTTAGGTTCTTTCAAAGCTATATTTCTATGATTGGACCACATCTATAGAAGTAAATCACTTTGTTTCTTGTCTTATATCGTTTTTGCAAATTCCTTGTTGATACACTCTTATTCCATATTTCCTTTCCCTCTTGTTCATATTCATAATAATATTTGCATGGACTTGGATACCTTAATGTGCCTTAATGTTAGTTTGTCCGAGACGGACAAAAGTTTAAGTGTGGGGGAGGATGCAAGCATACTATCATTAGAAGCTCCAAGTGAAAAAGAAAAAAAGTGGAAAAAAAAGTAGTGAAAAAAAAGTGAGTTGTTAAAAAAAACAGCTGGAAAATAATTGGCACACTGAATCTTCGCAGTTCTTCAATTCCTACTCCACAACAACCATGATACATGCAAGATAACTAAAAAGAAATGGGCAAAGTGCCTTGGGATACATTTTTGAGTGTCTAAGTTTTCCATTTTCCCTTACTTTTTCCATATTTTCTTATCATGCTATATTTCTTCTCCATGTTTCCTTCTCATATTATTTTCATTGCTTTGCCATATCTTTTTGCCATATCATATTCTTTATTTTCTTTATCGTGAGTCATAAGTATCAAGCCTCTCAATTTCCTATTTCATCTCTATCATTGCATATATTTTCTTTAACTTGTTTGAATAAGCTTTTGTAGGTGTGGATCCAATTCATGAATAATGGTGGAGAGTAGATAATAAGCAAGCTTATGGTAGTACATGAACTATGGTTGTGTTGGAGTGAGCTCCACTTTCATCATGAACTTAGAACTTAAGAAGAGAGCTACCAAACTTCCCTTGAAAGGCTTAGTGAGTTAAATTCATCTCAATGAATCATGAAGGTTGAAAATGCTAAGTTGTTGATTTAAGGACAAGTCTCTAGTCCATTGAGCTTAGATTTTTGAGGATTGACAACCTTAGGTAATTTTCTTTCAATTGCTTCTAACTATGATTGAGAATAATCTAGGGGGATACATCCTTAGTTTTGTTTACTTGCCCGAGACGTGCAAGAATAAGTGTGGGGGAGTTTGATAACCATCATTTTGTTGATTATTTTCAGCTCTAAAATCCATGTTTGATTCACATTTTATATACTTAAGTTTGCAATGTTATTAGGTTTCATGTATTCCCTTCATTTTGACTTTTAATTCAAATCTTTGTATATTTGGGATATTTTTGGCACTAAATTTGAATATCATTTTGTAGGTTTCAATTGATCATGAACCTAGATCAAATTGGGTCAGACTTGAGTCAGCATTGGATCCAGATCAAAGGGATCAAGCATTGGATTATTAGGAGCCGTCCATTCTAGAGAACGGCTGGATCTGAGCTATCGGTCAACTTTAAGTCAATCCGAGTTCAAGATATAATCACTCATGAGTATAGATCAAGATTTGAAAATTTCAGCCAAATCAGAAGTAATCTGACCGTTGGATCAAGCTCAAGATGTTCTAGACCATCCATTCAAGAAAAGGGAAGATCTGGACCATCCGCCACTGATCTAGTCAATCCGAGCTGGGAATAGGTAGATCAGGACCATTGATTGGGATCTGTGGAGTTTGGTTCAGATCTGAAGAGATCTGACCGTTGGATGAAGCCAAATTGATCTCAGTCGTCCGTTGCTTCCATCATCATATGACTGAACCCAAGGCATGGGCTGAGTTGTGGCTTGGTTGATTGACCCGAACACAAACTGACTGAACCACAGAATTTGGCTGCCTGGACCGAATCAACTGGCTTGACTGAACCCAACTGCTGGACAAAGGTTGACTGAACCAAAGGCTGGGTTGGCTGAATCAAGTGAAGGCTTGGCTGAACCCAAGTGAGCTCTGGCTGGGCTGAGCTGTGAGTTTTGGGCTGAGGATGGACCGAACTCAAGTGAGAACCGGACTCAAGTGCTTGGCTGAACCAAGAGCTGAACCGGCTGAACCCACGCGCGCTGAGGAGTTAAAGGGCAAAACCGGACTCCATTGAAGCTTCCTCTCGACATCTTCTCGGGCGATCGGCTTCCACACACAGGCGACTCCATCCACCACCATCTCCGGCCATTGCACGAAGCTAGGGCTAGGGGGTTCCGAATCCTATCCGGCCGGAGTTCCATCTCCTCTTCTCCTCCAGCTCTCTCTCGGGTTGAGGGAAGGCAGGGAGAGAAGATCGCATTCCGGATCCATTGCCGCCGATCGAAAAGCTAGGGCTAGGGGGTTCCGAACCCTAGCTGATCTCCTCACCGTCATCTCCATTCCGATCCACCGCCGGCGATCCTTTTCTATTAGCAATTCCTTTATTGTTTTTCTTTTACAGTACTTCCTCCAATTCCAGCAATTTCTTCTCAGTTCATCTTCTTCACCGTTTTTCTACTTAGCAGCACAGTTCCTTGCAACACTTTAATTCCAACAGCTTCACATCAGATCAAGTAGCTAGCTTTCATCAGTTTCGGCAGAGCTTCATTCCTTTGTTCTTCTTCATCAGCATCATAGCAGAGCACTCCCTCTTCAAAGGACCGAGTGGCAGAGTTCCTTCCCAGGGGATTTCATTCATAGTTTCCTACTTCGCAGCATTTCTAGCAGCTATTCGTAGCATTTCCAGCATTCATTCACAGTACTTCCATCGGCAGTTGTTTCATTTCATTCACAGCAGCTCATTCAAGCAATTGTGATTCCGAAGATTCATATGAGCATTTGGTTTTATTCAAATTTGATTGTTATGTTGATTGTTGAGTTGTTTGTGATTGATTGTTGAATATCTGTATTGGTTAGATCCTTCCCCATTTCAAATTGAATGTTCTTGAAGCAATTTCATTCATGCCTATATTGTGTTTGATCAAATGTTTCTTAGAACAAAACTTTCAATTGTGATGTTTCTTAGTTGTTTAATTTTTGTTCTGAATTGCTCTTTCATTAGCTTTAATGTTCATGTCTTCATTTAAATGCAATTAAGTTAGATCAGTCTAGATTTCTTCAATGCTATAGTTGTGCTTCATGTCTAGGTTTTATTGATGCTTATTTCTTAAATGTTTTTTTTCACATTGCCTTTTCTTTTCTGCAATAGTAGTTAGGTTAATTCAGATTTCATTACCTGTCTTGTCTTTTCTTAATTAGAATTAGATTTCATATTTGCTCTGTTATTCATTTCGTAGTCTTGAAGTTCAAATCAAAAACCCAATTTCATATTCAAAACCCAAAAGCAATAAGATTCAATCATGAGAATTATCTTGCACTAACTACATTCGTTGGGAGACGACTCGAGTTACTCTATGCTACATTAGTTTAGAGGAATTCGGTACTTAAATTGTATTTGAAATCGTAACGCGACAAAAAACTGTTATCAGCGAGGCACTTGGCCTTTTTTGGCCGTAGCCTTATTGGATCATCAACTCTTTCATTGACAATGCCTTTTGATGAAATTTCATTTTGAAAATTATTTCTTGAAAAATTCTAGTCTAACTAGCTTGGGTCTTGGATCGGTAGCTTCGGCTAGTTTCACCAGTCTAAAGAGATCAAGTAGAGTATACTTGACCTTATTAGAAGTGGCTTTCCTAACGTACTATCATCTCACCGCTACCCAATACTAGGTTGTTCAAGTTTCAGTTTAATTGGTTCAGTCCTTAAACCAACCAATCCTAAGTCTAAGCATGGTAAATTGCAGAAATTAAATAGACAAGCAATCATGCAATTTAAAACAAGAATAGAATTTTATCTAACTATGAATATTATTTTTAATTTTGCTCCCCCTGGACTAAAGTCACGATAATGGTTCGGCAAGATGTGAATCTTGTCCTTGGGGATCCAATACTGATTTGATCCTGTTTGTTTGCTCAGGCACAGTTTGGGTACTCATGCCTGAACTTTAGGTCTGGACTGATTTAGTACAGCATAGTATGTTCTTTGTCTAGACTTAGTTCTATAGCCTAACCCGGATCGATTTAGAACCGACTTCTGTTTTCCAAGGATCATGTTAAGACCCTTGGAACCAGAAGTGAATCGTTCTAAGGCTGTTCTGAGGTCCTTGACTTGAGTTTTCAAGGAGGAGTTCTCTTTCTCAAGTTTTTCAACTTGAGTAGAGGTTCCTTCTTGAACCTTCTCAGTTAAGGATCCAGAGTCAGCTCTCTCTTTCAGAAGTTTTACTTCCTGTCGGAGATATTCGACTCGGAGTTTGGCTTTCGCCAAATCTCGAGAAAGATAGGCAATTAATTCGTTTAACTGATTTCTAGAAAAACCACTTACAGTGATTTTGCCATCCTCTGAAAACGTGAGTTTGCCGTCGTCCGACTCCGATTCCGACTTGGTCTTGATTTCTTCTGAGGTGGTTAGTGTGAGCAAGTTCGACTGTGGGGCCTCTTCTTCTTCGGAGGAGGAGCACTCGTCCCACGTTGCCTGAAGGGCCTTCTTCTTTCTCGTCTTCTTTGTTTCCTTCAGATTGGGGCATTCAGTCTTGTAATGACCCTTCTTTTTGCATTCGTAACAGGTCACATTTGGTTTGTTCTCTTCATTTGAGGGTTCAGCTG
>JAGFNQ010000159.1:175383-256889 GCA_024364735.1 Boesenbergia rotunda | reverse complement strand
TGGTTTGTTCTCTTCATTTGAGGGTTCAGCTGGTTCTTCCTTTCTTCAGTTGGCTTTCCGTCTATTGGTCTGGTTTTTTAGTTCTTTGTAGTAGTCCCGAGCTAGCCGAACCAGCTTAGGCCGATTTCCTTCGCTGTCTTCTGAGTCTGAATCTAAATTAGACTCGGGTGCAGGTTGAGGCTTCTTCTTCGTTACTTTTCCAGTTTTACCTGCAACAAAAGCGATGCCTTTCTCGGCCAGTGTGCAGTTAGTCTGCTCATGCAATTCCAGTTCAGAAAATAGTTCATCTAACTTGATTTTAGAAAGATCCCTTGAAACTTTGTACGCATCTACCATAGATGCCCACAAAGTATTTCTAGGGAAGGCATTAAGAGCATACCTGATCAGGTCACGATTTTCTACCTTGTGACCAATGTGTTAGTGATATGAGAGAAGTGTCCTAAGGCAATCGCCTTATGATTGTAAACATTTATTTTAATAAATGATAATTTACTATTTGAGTATACATCCTTGTGTATTTGATTGAGATCTTAAACTCATCTACTGAATGTCCGCAATAACTCACAGCATAAGAGAATTTGTGATGGGATCACAACTAGTGATTATCTCTAAATGTGCAAATGTGAAGTATTGAAAATATCCCTAGTCGATGAATTGATAAATACGGACACTATCAATTTTGTTGAGACTAGCATGGGTTATTCTCTAATCAGCTGATTCTCACTGGCTGGTGACATTGGGATGTCCGGAGATAAACATGGATGCTAGTTATGGGACTAGTTCATTGGAGTGACTAGCTGTAGACTTCATATGGTAATCTATATAGATATGTCAATGAAGTTCTTACTGCGGCTTAAGTGCGATGTTCCTTTGACTTGCGGTGTTCAAGTCATCTTGGTCATGGAGACTTATACTTTAACATCTTAAGCAAGCATCTCCAAGGAGGTGTGGACCCAGGATGATTGGGTATAAGCCGTGATAAGTGTCATTTTATTGATCATTTTATATGTTTAAATCTGTGTTTGACCCATATTTTACTTGTGTAATTATGGATTTACCCTAGGTTTTAGGATTTATACCCTTTTTGGACCTAATTGTAAATTTTGTTATATTTGGGTTGTTTTGTCACTAAATTTTTGATCTACTTTTGTAGGCTTGGAAGGATTATGGACCTAGGTCATGTTGGGTCAAAGTCGAGTCAAAAGTGGACTAGATCAAGTAATCAAGCTCCAATTCGTTTGGACCGTCCGATGCAAGAACGGTTAGATCTAGACCATCTGAGAACTTTTGATCAATCCGAGCTGGGGTTAGGTCTAATCAAGTGATCAGATCAAGATCTGAAGATTTCAGCTCAATCGGAGATCATCTAGCCGTTGGATCATGATTAGAGTGATCTAGACCCTTCATACAAAGATCAAGGTGATCTGAACCATCAGTTGAAGATCTGGCAGATCCGAGCTACCACGAGGATGATCTTGACCTCTGATCAAGATCTGGAAATTTTGAATCAAATCGGGAAAAGATCCACCGTTGGATGAAGCGGATTCAATCTCAGCCGTCCACTGTTTAACCATTTAAACTGCCTTCAGCCCTGTTTTCAGATCTGTCGCGTTCTCGCCGAGCTTGAGCATTTTCTTCGTCTTCTTCGCATTCGTTACTGTTTTTCTTCAAGTTTTCTATAGTTGAGGGCGTGACCACTTCGTTTATATTCCTGGATCGAGATTTGGATCATCAGAATTCTGTTGCCGAGAAGATTTCAGCTCCAAGTTGCTCAAAAACAGGGCTGAATGAGGGTTTCTTCATCTCTGTCATTTGGATGGTTAGATCTCGTTTGGTGCCAATTCCATTCTATCTGAGCTAGCCGAAGGGTTTTCGTCTGAGCTCTGATCATCTCCAAATCACCATCGCGACCCAACTGAACGAGATCAAATCAGATCAGATGAGTTTTCTTAAGACTTGAGCAGATTCGAGTTGGATTCAATTCAGAGATAGATTTTCCTGATAATCTATGGAGCTGAGGAGATCGAAGCTCACTCTTGTGTGACGGCAAGAGGATCTCACGCTAGGGAAGGCATCGGAGTTTAGTTTTTATTGCATTTCTATTTCTGTCAGTAGTTTAAATGTTAGCCGCAATCTTAATTCTGTTTTCGAATCATTGTTGTAATTTCCATTTCTGAATTGCTACTTCTTTGGTTTGGTTTAAATTCTGCAAGTAGATAATTAGGAATCTCGTTTAGTGAACAAAGTTCTTTTAATTGCAGTCATTAAATAGTTTAATTGTTGTGTGCCAGTCATGTATCAGTTCTTTTACTTGTTGTTTCTGCTGTAGTTTTTAATTTCTGCATCAGCTTGATTGGATCGATTCTTTTTGTAACTGGTAGCTTCCAAACTCTGAATGCTAGTTAGTTAAAATGTTTGAGTAATGAATGATTGAAATCAGCTCAGTTAATTAAGCATAGATTCATTTCTGAACTTAATTTCGAAACTGAATTTTATCTCTGTTTGCATATCAGTCTTGAAGTTTCAGTGTTTCAGGTTTTTTGCAAGTTGCGTATCAAATTCTTTCCTTTGCATTAGTTTTACATTTGATGTCCCAATCTTTGTATCAAGTGAGCTTAGTTGTTCTTCTTGATCTCTCTTGGAAAACTGTCTCAATTACTTAGAAATCAAATTAGCATTTCTGGAATTCTATTCAGTAGTGGCATATAATCCATCCTTGCAGGTCAATTGCAGAATCAGTTTTGCAAGATTTAGTTGTAGCTTCCTTACGTCTGCATCAACAAATTTAGAGCCTGAACTTCTTATTGGAAACTAGGTTAAACACTCAACTTAGATTGCCTTGCGAGTTGCCTTGCGAGTTGCCCTGCGATGAATGTTTGTTACTGCTTTCTTCTTCCAGATCTGCATATCAGTTGATTGTTAGCCTACATTTCGAAGCTGAATTTGATCAGTGGCATTTCAGAATGCATCTCAGTAATTTGTTAGCTTACATTTCTGCATTTAGCATAACTTTTGGCACAAGGTTTCTTTATTTTAGTATCAAGTTCAGTTCCTGAGTTTTGCATATCAATTCTGCAATCAGTTCATTCATATTCTGCTGCAGTAAATTTCGAATTTGAATTCTTCATTCATGCATTTCATTCCATTATTATCCTTGTTTTCAAAGTGATGTGATTAGTTCATTTCTTAGTTTGTTTCATATTGAGTATCAAGTTTCTATTTCTTGTTATTGCCTTTCCCTTGCATTTTTCTTGTCTATTTGAAACCAAAATCCCATTTCTTATTTGAAACCCAAAAACATTACGACACATAAACGCGAGCGCGAATCGAACAACTTGAACTAGCCCTTGGAAAAATACGACCTGTGGCCCCTATATTACATTTTCATACTTTTGATTGTAAAAGGGTTTCCAGCTTTCATCTATAAATATCTAAATTTGAGACCCACATTCGTGACAGTCATTTTGGGTCCATCAAATTTTTGGCGCCGTTGCCGGGGAACACACTAGTTGAGTTGTTGATTTTTGCTTGTGTATTCATTTCATATTTTTCCTGATCCATTTTTCTTGCATTTACTGCTATATCATCTGATTTGATTTTATTTGTTTCATCTTTCTATATACTTGTACTGCGATTTGTTCTTGTTTTTATGACCAGGTCTACAGGTGGTGAACTAGAGGATTTTGACCCTGAGATTGAGAGGACCTTCAGAGCTAGGAGGAGCCAGCTCAGTGTTTCAGAGGCTTTTGGCATTATTCCTACTCAGTCTATTTCCACTTATTCAGTTGATCAGATGGCAGACCACCAGAAGACCATGAAAGAACTAGCAGCGCCAGATGCTTCTTTCAGTACTCCAGCATTGCCTATCCAGAGCTGGGTGGAGATTTTGAGCTCAGATCTGGACTTATACATCTTTTGCCTAAGTTTCAAGGTTTATCTGGAGAAGATCCAAACAGACACTTGCATGAGTTTCATGTTGTTTGCTCCACTATGAAGCCTCAGGGTATTTCAGAGGAAGACATCAAGCTGAGGGCTTTTCCTTTTTCTTTGACTGGAGCAGCTAAGGATTGGTTTTACTATTTACCTACTGGGCATGTGTCTAGTTGGATTTCCATGAAGAAGGCTTTCTTAGAGAAATATTTTCCAGCCTCCAGAACAGCAATTATCAGAAAAAGTATCTGTGGCATTCAGCAGATAGTGGAGAGACACTCTATGACTATGGGAGAGATTCAACAAGTTGTGCTCCAGTTGTCCCCAGCATCAGATTAGTGAGCAGCTCCTCATCCAGTACTTTTATGAGGGATTATTACAGATGGATAGGATTTTGATTGATGCAGCAGCTGGAGGGGCTTTAGTTAACAAGACACCATATCAAGCCAGGGAGCTTATTTCAAATATGGCTGAGAACTCACAACAATTTGGAGGCAGGGCATTATCTACTCGAGGGGTTAATGAAGTTCAAGGGGTTTCTAATGATCAAAAGGAGATTAGTAGTGCATTGTTAGAACTCACATCAGCTGTTAAGCAAATGGGTCTTCAGATTTCAAGTAAAAATTCAATTCCTTCAACACCTCCACAATCAAATCAAATGGTGATGAGTGTATGTGGTATTTGTTCTAGCAAGGAACACACTTCAGATTTATGTCCCAACCTTCAACAAGATGAGTCAGTAGCAGCTTTGGTTAGGGGACAATTTCAAGCTAGGAACAACCCATATTCGCCTACTTTCAACCCCGGGTGGAGGGATCATCCAAACTTGAACTATGGGAATTCTTTTTGCCAACAAGGCCCACCTCAACATCAATCACAGCAACACCAACAAATGTTTCAGCAAGGGCAGCAGCAACCATTACAATCACAGCAACAAAATCAGCAAATTCAGCTCCTAAATCAGCCTTTCCAACAACAATTTCAGCAGCCATTTCAAGGGTTTCAACAAGGATTTCAAGGTAATTTGAGTTATCCACAGCCATATCAACCTCCACAGCAACAAGTTCAACAACCACAGCAAAATTTCCAGCCTTGGAACCAAGGTTTTCAGCCCCAACAAGCCCAACAACCACATTTCCAAAGATCCCAGCAAATCCAACAATTTCAGCCTACTTCCTCATCATATCAAGGTCAATCAAGGACCTATGCTAATCAAGGAGGCTATGGGAACTCAAATGGAGGAGATCCACAGCAACAACAAATGATGGAGATGCTACAACAAGTGCTCCAACAACAACAACAACAACAACACACTCAATATCTTGAGAAACAAATTGGGCAAATGGCTAGTAATATAAATCAAAATAAAGCTCAAGGATCGGACCTATTACCTTCCCAAGCTGTTCCTAACCCTAGAGGAAATGTTAGCGCAATTTATTTGAGGAGTGGGAAGGTGGCATCAACTCCAAATGACCCAAGAGCGAATTTTTCAGAAAACAGGGCAGTATCTTCGTTTCCAGCCCAAATCAGTGCCGAAACCACTCCAATTTCAGCGGATACCACCCCTAGCTCGTGCCCAACTTCTTCATCTATCAATCCTCCAATTTTGGTGGAAAACGGAACACAAAACAGTGGCGAGACAGTTCCTACAGCAGCTACGGAAAACAGGGCAGCAACAAAAAAATCAGCCCCACCCATTTTGGTTCATGAGGAGGAAGTTCCTATTCCTTTGCCTTTTCCAAATGGGAGAACTCCAACCAGAAGACAAGGGGAAGAGGAGAAAGCAAAAGAGTACAACGAATTGGTAAAACTTTTTAGTAAAGTTGAAATTAATGTACCCTTGCTGACAATGATTAAACAGGTTCCTAAATATGCGAAATTTTTGAAAGATCTTTGTGTTAACAAGAGAAAGCTTAAGGAGAATGAAATGGTCAGCATGGGGAAGAATGTTTCATCACTCATACATGCCATCCCTCAGAAATGTGAAGACCCTGGCATGTTCACTGTATCTTGTGAGATTGGAAGCACCACGCTACATGATGCTATGCTTGATTTAGGAGCTTCTATTAATGTCATGCCCAGGACAGTCTTCCAGATGCTTGGCATTGGACCTCTACAGCCCACTGGAATTATGATTCAGTTAGCAGACCGGAGTCAGACCCGCCCGGCAGGAGTCATTGAAGATGTGTTGGTTAAAGTGAAAGAATTGATTTTCCCTGCGGACTTCTACATTCTAGACATGGAGGGAGAGTACCTGGCACGTAGATCTCCACTTATCCTCGGAAGGCCTTTTCTGAAGACTGCAAGAACCAAAATTGATGTATATGCTGGCACCCTTTCGATGGAGGTGGGAGACACAGTGGTCCAGTTTAGTATTTTTGATGCTATGAAGGACCCTCAGGGAAATAGTTCTATTCTGAGCATAGACACCTTAGATGAGATTGCTGAGGCACAGACCATTGCTGATGGTGGTACATTTGATATAGTGAGAGGAGAGTTAGTTTCAGAGGAGGATTCACCTGATTTTTCTTGCTTTGTATTTTGTGATGATATTATTTTTGATAGCCCTATTCTTTTTAATGAGGTTGTTGCAGAGATTACTCAGGAGGCATGCACAGGAGATTATTCTATAGGTGTAGGGGATTGCACAGAGCCCCAGGGACCACCACCACTTTCAGAAAGTGTAGGGACTTGCAAAATTGGAGCAAGTACCCAAGGATCACCCATTCTAGTTGATTGTTCACCAGATTTTGAGCCCGAGATGGAGGTATTTCTTGTAGACCTAGTAGACACTTTTCATCATGAACAGGTAAGTATTTCTTCTTTTCCTTTAGAGAAATTTAGGGAGATGTCTAGATTTGCTTGTGAAGAATATCTTGATTCATCATTTGTGAAAAATAATTGTGAAAATTCTTTAGAGGTACCCAGGCTTGATTTCATGCATTGCTATGATATTCTTGAGACAGATTATGCTAAAATTGATTTTGAAAAATTTTTAGAGCCTGAAATTGAAGTAGTTTATTGTGAAGAATCTCTGGCTATCTCTTATGCTGAAATTGAATGTGAAAAACTTCTAGAGGTACCTGAGATTGATTTTATGGATTGTGAAACTTTTCTTGATATACCTCAAGTAGAATATGCTTGTGAAAAATTCATTGAGGTACCCAAAATTGACTTTATTGGATGTGATGCATTTTTAGATACATGTTATGTAGAGATTGATGATATTGCATTTTTATCTTACCCTGCACGCTTGAGGAAGGTTTTACATGGTTTTGCAGGGTCCCAGAGGTTTCTTGAGTGGGTTCTACATCTAGACAGTCTTCAACCACCTGGAAGATTTTTCAAAAAGAATAAAGAGGGAGGAGATGAACTTGCTTTGACTTACATCACTCCACCTCAGAAGTGGTTATTGTACTTAAATCAACTTCGGCCACCTGGACATTTTATTGTGAAGAATAAGTGTGGGGGAGTGAAGCAAAATAAAATTGAGCAAATAAAGGAATTATTTTTAGCCACTCCTACTTCCCCACTACCCAGATGGAGATTATTCCTTGATAGACTCCGACCGCCAGAAATAAAAGGGAGTTTACTTTTTCTTGCATTTTCTTTCATTGCCTTTTTCATCTTTATGCTTGCTAGAAGTAGAATTTTCTTTTGAAATGAATTCTTGCTAATAAATGCTTGAATAGAGTAGAATTAATAAATAGGCATTATAAATGCCATTTTTATGTCTTTGGGCACTTTTCCATGATTAATAGGAATAAATGTATCCCTTTAGGTTATTTTCATAGCACTTTAGAGTCTTTTGAAAACAAATTAAATTTGGTTGTTAAAACTTAGGGTTTAAGCTCATGGATGAAATCTTGGATGCTTGAGTACTACTTGACCATGGATTCTTGATTGAGGACTTGAGATGAATTATTTTTACCTAGTGAGGGTTAGCCTTATTTTCGTGAAACATACATGTGATTGTACTCTAGAACTTGCTTAGGTTCTTTCAAAGTCATATTTCAATGTTTAGATCACTTCTATAGAGGCTAATAAATTTGTTTACCTTTCCATATCAATTCTTGATTCTAATCATGTTCTTTCTATTTTCTTTCCTTATCTTCTACTCTTAACCATGCTTCCTAGGGGTTTGTTTGTTTGGAGATGTTCTTTGATGTTATTTTGCCCGAGACGGACAAAAGATTAAGTGTGGGGGAGTGGATAGTGTGATGGAAACATTTGAAAAAAAAAATTCATTTCATTGATTGAGTTGAAGCCAAAAATTGCCAATTGGAGTGGAGTTTGGTATCAAGATCAAGCAAGAAGAAGTAGTTAAGGATGATAACAAGTGAGGCATCTAGATTCTTGCTCATCATTTGAAGATCCAATGAAAACAAGTGGCATACAAAAAAAAAAATGTTTCGGCAATGTAGAGGAAAGAAATGGCAACAAATTGAAGAAGATGTATCAAGATTGCCTTGGGAGCATGTTTCGGCTATTAAGCTAGAGGATGAATGGCAGCTGAGTTAACATGATGCTAATGCGGAAATTATTGGGAAGTTTAAAAAAAAAACAGTGAGAAAAAAAAAACAGTTTGTATCAATTTGAAGTTGATTGTGCCATGGATGGAACTTGAAATTTGTGAGCTGAAGTTCTCAAATGAAGCATATGAATTCTCCACTGTTATGTGAAGCTAATTGTTGTGAGAAATCAGAGATTGCAAGGTCTGAATCAATTGGTTTAAATCTGAGACAAAAACAGTTGGAAAACAGAAAAAAAAACAGAATTTTGAGTTGGTTTCACTTGAGTGCTCTAAATTTTGGAGAAGTTTGGAAGCTGATCACACCATGAATAAAATAAGAAGAAGCTGTAGAAAAATCTGGAATTCAGCAGCTGAAAAGGAAAAAAAAAAAGAAGAAGACAGTTTGAAAAAAAAAACAGTTTGAAAAAGGAAGAAAAATACAAAGAAGACCAAGTGGCACATCAATGAGTTTCGGCACAATGGATTAATGAAAATACTCTCATCCAAATTGAAGATTTGCTCCATTACATTATGATTTCAGTAGAGAAAAGAAAGAGAGGAAATTTCAGAAAAGAAAAGATATGAAATAAGTTGGCACATAACAAGAAGAAGTTGGCACAAAGGAATTATTGAATTCTTTTCATAAGATTTTTGAAGGACATTGCAAAGACTCACTTCATCACACTTTGACTTCATTATATGGACTGAAAGGAGGGCAAAAATGCATCAAGAATATCCTTGAACACCCAAGTCTTCCAATTCATTCAAATTAGCTATTTACTTTGCTTTTATTCAATTTCTACCATTTCCTATTTCTTTCACTTTTGAATAAGTTTTTATAGATGATTGATTCTAATCTTGGATAATGGTAGAGAGTAGATAATAAGCAAGCTTATGGTAGTACAAGAAGCATGTGTGTAAGAGTGAGCTCCATTTTCATTATGTCTTTAGAATTTAGGAAGAGAGCCACCAAAAGTTTCCCTTGAGAGGTTTAGTGAGTGGAATTCATCTCAATGAATCATAAAGGTTGAATTTGTTAAGTTGTTGACTTAAGGACAAGATACTAGTCTATTGAGCTTAGATTTTTGAGAATTAACAACCCTAGGTAATTTCTTTTCAATTGCTTCTACTTATGTTTGGAAATAAACTAGGGGATACATATTTAGTACTTTTCGCGAGACGCTCAAGCTTAAGTGTGGGGGAGTTGATAAGTGTCATTTTATTGATCATTTTATATGTTTAAATCTGTGTTTGACCCATATTTTACTTGTGTAATTATGGATTTACCCTAGGTTTTAGGATTTATACCCTTTTTGGACCTAATTGTAAATTTTGTTATATTTGGGTTGTTTTGTCACTAAATTTTTGATCTACTTTTGTAGGCTTGGAAGGATTATGGACCTAGGTCATGTTGGGTCAAAGTCGAGTCAAAAGTGGACTAGATCAAGTAATCAAGCTCCAATTCGTTTGGACCGTCCGATGCAAGAACGGTTAGATCTAGACCATCTGAGAACTTTTGATCAATCCGAGCTGGGGTTAGGTCTAATCAAGTGATCAGATCAAGATCTGAAGATTTCAGCTCAATCGGAGATCATCTAGCCGTTGGATCATGATTAGAGTGATCTAGACCCTTCATACAAAGATCAAGGTGATCTGAACCATCAGTTGAAGATCTGGCAGATCCGAGCTACCACGAGGATGATCTTGACCTCTGATCAAGATCTGGAAATTTTGAATCAAATCGGGAAAAGATCCACCGTTGGATGAAGCGGATTCAATCTCAGCCGTCCACTGTTTAACCATTTAAACTGCCTTCAGCCCTGTTTTCAGATCTGTCGCGTTCTCGCCGAGCTTGAGCATTTTCTTCGTCTTCTTCGCATTCGTTACTGTTTTTCTTCAAGTTTTCTATAGTTGAGGGCGTGACCACTTCGTTTACATTCCTGGATCGAGATTTGGATCATCAGAATTCTGTTGCCGAGAAGATTTCAGCTCCAAGTTGCTCAAAAACAGGGCTGAATGAGGGTTTCTTCATCTCTGTCATTTGGATGGTTAGATCTCGTTTGGTGCCAATTCCATTCTATCTGAGCTAGCCGAAGGGTTTTCGTCTGAGCTCTGATCATCTCCAAATCACCATCGCGACCCAACTGAACGAGATCAAATCAGATCAGATGAGTTTTCTTAAGACTTGAGCAGATTCGAGTTGGATTCAATTCAGAGACAGATTTTCCTGATAATCTATGGAGCTGAGGAGATCGAAGCTCACTCTTGTGTGACGGCAAGAGGATCTCACGCTAGGGAAGGCATCGGAGTTTAGTTTTTATTGCATTTCTATTTCTGTCAGTAGTTTAAATGTTAGCCGCAATCTTAATTCTGTTTTCGAATCATTGTTGTAATTTCCATTTCTGAATTGCTACTTCTTTGGTTTGGTTTAAATTCTGCAAGTAGATAATTAGGAATCTCGTTTAGTGAACAAAGTTCTTTTAATTGCAGTCATTAAATAGTTTAATTGTTGTGTGCCAGTCATGTATCAGTTCTTTTACTTGTTGTTTCTGCTGTAGTTTTTAATTTCTGCATCAGCTTGATTGGATCGATTCTTTTTGTAACTGGTAGCTTCCCAACTCTGAATGCTAGTTAGTTAAAATGTTTGAGTAATGAATGATTGAAATCAGCTCAGTTAATTAAGCATAGATTCATTTCTGAACTTAATTTCGAAACTGAATTTTATCTCTGTTTGCATATCAGTCTTGAAGTTTCAGTGTTTCAGGTTTTTTGCAAGTTGCGTATCAAATTCTTTCCTTTGCATTAGTTTTACATTTGATGTCCCAATCTTTGTATCAAGTGAGCTTAGTTGTTCTTCTTGATCTCTCTTGGAAAACTGTCTCAATTACTTAGAAATCAAATTAGCATTTCTGGAATTCTATTCAGTAGTGGCATATAATCCATCCTTGCAGGTCAATTGCAGAATCAGTTTTGCAAGATTTAGTTGTAGCTTCCTTACGTCTGCATCAACAAATTTAGAGCCTGAACTTCTTATTGGAAACTAGGTTAAACACTCAACTTAGATTGCCTTGCGAGTTGCCTTGCGAGTTGCCCTGCGAATGAATGTTTGTTACTGCTTTTCTTCTTCCAGATCTGCATATCAGTTGATTGTTAGCCTACATTTCGAAGCTGAATTTGATCAGTGGCATTTCAGAATGCATCTCAGTAATTTGTTAGCTTACATTTCTGCATTTAGCATAACTTTTGGCACAAGGTTTCTTTATTTTTAGTATCAAGTTCAGTTCCTGAGTTTTGCATATCAATTCTGCAATCAGTTCATTCATATTCTGCTGCAGTAAATTTCGAATTTGAATTCTACATTCATGCATTTCATTCCATTATTATCCTTGTTTTCAAAGTGATGTGATTAGTTCATTTCTTAGTTTGTTTCATATTGAGTATCAAGTTTCTATTTCTTGTTATTGCCTTTCCCTTGCATTTTTCTTGTCTATTTGAAACCAAAATCCCATTTCTTATTTGAAACCCAAAAACATTACGACACATAAACGCGAGCGCGAATCGAACAACTTGAACTAGCCCTTGGAAAAATACGACCTGTGGCCCCTATATTACATTTTCATACTTTTGATTGTAAAAGGGTTTCCAGCTTTCATTTATAAATATCTAAATTTGAGACCCACATTCGTGACAGTCATTTTGGGTCCATCAGGCGCCCCCAAGGGCCATACAAAACAGGTAAAGCAAAAAGTGGTTCGAATACATACTGGGCCGAGCGCCCCCGTGCTTCCGGGCGCCCCCGCTGCTCTCGGGCGCCCCAATGCGCATACCTCGAACCAAAAGCCTTCGAAGCCAGAAGATAAACTTTGACCCGATCAATGCGGGCGCCCCGAGCGCTCCGGGCGCCCCGGTCAAAGCAGATCCAGGGGATCAGACGCGACTGAGAGCTCTGCGGATCAGAGGCCACGTGGGGGGCGCCCCCGACATCCCGGGCGCCCCCAAGCCCTATATAAAGGGCCCTCGACCCCAAGCTTCGAACATCAATTCACTCGACGCCTCAAAGCTCTTCTGCTCTCGCGCCTTGCTCCGGAAACTCTCCAACTCGAGCCGACGACGTCCCGCTGCTCCGAAAAGGTTGATCTACTCCGGACGTCGGTAAAGAAGAGCATTCTTTTTATTTACTGCACTTATCTTGTAATTAAATTCTAAACCTTTTTGCGCCTATATAGAATTGCCCAAAGTAAACGGTCAACGACCGTGGGCCTTGGAGTAGGAGTCGACACAGGCTCCGAACCAAGTAAATCGACTGTGTCTCTGTGTCTTGTTTTTTTTAATTTCCGCTGCGTACCTACTCTTACTCAAATCCGAAAGTTTACCGATATTCACCCCCCCTCTATCGGTTTTCTCGATCCAACAAGTGGTATCAGAGCGGGGAAGTTCAAACTTGGTGCAACCACCAGTTTGAAATTTTCTTTTCGATTTTCTTTATTATTTTCGATTTTTTTAAATACTTTTTCGTACGAATTTTTTCGTTAATCGAGGTTGGTGCAACACCCCTCGATATTTTATTTCCCTTATCCAGCACTACTAATCCAAGACCTAGTCTTGGAAAATTTGTTTTTCTGTTAGTTTTTTGTTACAGATTAAAATGGCCATGCAAGAGGGATTCAGCACCGCCAGGCCTCCACTTTTCAGTGGAGAAGACTTTTCTTACTGGAAAAGTCGTATGGAGGTCCACCTGAAAACTCAGGTGGATATGTGGATCATCATCCAGTCCGGTCTGGAGATCCCCAAAGACGCCGAAGGAAAACCACAAAGCTACTCCGAATGGGACAACTCCCTAAAACGCAAGATAGAAGCCGACGCAAAAGCAACACAAACCCTACAATGCGGGCTGACAAAGGAAGAGTTGAACCGCGTGGGCCCCTTCAACAGTGCAAAGGAGCTGTGGACAAAGCTGATCGAGCTGCACGAAGGGACTTCAGATACTCGGATCAGCAAGAGGGATTTGCTACTAAACAAACTCTACACCATCAAGATGGCCGACAACGAAACAGCAGCCCAGCTCCACGCACGAATCCAAGAGGTAATGAACGGTCTTCACACAATAGGTCACAAGGTTGAAAACCGTGACCTAATAAGGTATGCTCTAAACGCCTTCCCTAGAAATACCTTGTGGGCATCGATGGTAGATGCATACAAGGTCTCTAGGGATCTTTCTAAAATAAAATTGGATGAATTGTTTTCCGAACTAGAACTACACGAATAAACTAACACCAACGTGGTCGAGAAAGGTATTGCTTTCGTTTCAGGTAAAACTAGAAGGACAACAAAGAAGAAGACTGAACCCGAACCTGAGTCTAACTCAGACTCAGACTCAGAAGACGAAGAAGGAGAACAAACTAAGCTGGTCCGGCTCGCTCGAAACTACTACAAGGAGCTGAAGAACCGAACCAACAAACGGAAAATCGGCCGAAGAAAGGACGAACCAGCTGAACCCGCAAACAAGCCTAATGTGACCTGCTATGAGTGCAAGAAAAAGGGCCATTACAAGTCAGAATGTACTAACCTAAAGGAGACAAAAAGGACGAGAAGAAAGAAGGCACTGCAAGCAACCTGGGACGAATCGTCCTCAGAAGAAGAAGAAGAGGCACCCCAGTCCAACCTCCTAGCTCTGACCGCCTCAGATAAAGTCGAGACTGAGTCAGAAACAGAACAAGAGGACAGCGAGCTGACCTTCACAGAAGACGGAGAAATTAAGGTAACTGGTTTTAATAGATTGCAATTAAGTGAGTTAATTTCATTTCTTTCCCGAGATTTGGCAAAAGCCAAACTCAGAGTCGAATCCCTCCGACAGGAAGTAAAACTCCTGAAAGAGGGAGCTGACTCTAAACCCTTAACTGAGAAGGTTCAGGAAGGAACTCCTACTCAAGTTGAAAAACTTGAAAAGGAAAACTCCTCCCTGAAAACTCAGGTTAAGGATCTTAGATCAGCATTAGAACGATTTACATCTGGTTCCAAGGGTCTTGACATGATCCTTGGAAAATAGAAATCAGTTCTAAATCGATTCGGACTGGGCTATAGGACCAAATCCCGGCAAAGATCATACTTTGCTGTACTGAATCAGTCCAGAGGTAAAGTTCAGGCATTGGTACCTAAACTGTGCCTGAACCAACCGACTGGATCAAATCAGTATTCGATCCCCAAGGACAAGATTCACATCTTGCCCAACCATCATCGTGGCTTTAGTCCAGGGGGAGCCAAACTGAAAACTATTTTCATTATTAGATAAACTTGTTATTCTTGATTTAAATTGTTTGATTGCTTGTTTATTTAATTTCTGCAATATACCATGCTTAGACATAGGCTAGCTTAAGGACTAAACAAACTTAGCTGAAATTTGACAACATAGTATTGGGTGGAGGTGAGATGATAGTATGTTAGGGAAGCCAATTTGGCGGAACTAGCCGAAGCTACCGATCCAAGACCTAAACTAGTTAGACCAGAAATTTTTCAAAGAATTTTTGAAAATGAAATTTCATTAAAAGGCTTTGTCAAGGAAAGGGTGGATGATCCCATAAGGCTACGGCCAAAGAAGGCCTAGTGCCTCGCCAAGACCTGGAAGCCAATTTCTGATATTCAAATTCAAAATTTTTTTTGTCAAATTCGAATCTAACACAAAATTTCAGTTATTTGTAGATTTAAACATTTTTGTTAAAATTAATTGTTTTCAAAATTAATTAAGGTTTTAAAATTTAATTGTTTTCAAAATTAATCAAAATTTTCAAAATAATTTTAACTATCTCACAAAACCTATAAGGTTAACGTGATTGAAAACCCTAGATTTGGGTGAGACAGCAGGATTAAGACTAAGTTAGAAATTCTTGTACCTATAGGATGAGATATTCTTGTATTTGTCAAAATCATGGTCAAACCATGATTAATATAGTCAAACCATGGTCAAAGCGGTCAAACCACAGTCAAAGCAGTCAAACCATGGTCAAACCAATTTAATCATGGTCAAAAGATGACAAGACATAAAGCTTGTCCCTTTCTATACAAACCCGGGCACCCGGGACCACACGGGCGCCCCCCCCCCATAGCTTTTTCGTTCCCCGAGATAAAAAGTTGCCTTGCCCTTGACCAGGGCGCCCGGAACCACGCGGGCGCCCCCATCAACTCCAACGCAGCAAAAGCTACAAAGCGCTCTGCTGAGGGCGCCCGGGCTGTCCCGGGCGCCCCCATCAGCCAAAAGTTACTGCCTTTGGCAGTAACCCTGACCAGGGCGCCCGGAAGCTCCCGGGCGCCCCCATGAGTTTGCCTATAAAAGGCACCCGAACCTCCTTCACTCCCCACACCAAAATCAATCTTCTTCTCCACTTCTTACTCTTCAAGAAGACCTTGCAAGTCCTCTTCCTCAACCATGCCTCCCCGAGCCGTCCGGTATGATTATCATTTATTTTTATTGCATTTAAAATTATTTCATGCAATATCTTTATTCTTCCTTTAACACTTTTAACTTAGAAGACGCCGACCGAACCCGGCCAACCCCGGTTCCCAACCTAGTCCCGACCCTAGATTTCCTAATCTAGAGTTATGTAATAGGTTTGCACAAACAATCTACAAGCCTATTAAAACGAGCTATCTCAATAGGCACTTTTTTACCCAATCATGCCCTGTCGCCATGAACATCATCAACTTCTATCAATTGGATAATCTTGTCTTCTGCACGCATACCATAAATGAATCTTTATGCGCAGAATTTTACAATAATATTATTCGACAAGATAATCTTATGTTTCACACCACTGTCCAATGGATTCCTTTGACCATCACCCCTACTCTGTTGAACCGCTTTCTAGGACTGCGACCCTCACAGTCCACATTCTGCTGTTATCCTCCTAGGAACCCCCCATTTGATCCTCCCTACTCAGAGATTACCCTAGATACCATTCACTCCTATTTCTTTAGGGCAGACCTCCCCGCAAACAGACGTTTCATAGCTGTTGAACTTCAGGCCCAGAACTATGCCTTGTATAGAGTTCTGGTCCGCTATATCCTACCACTTTCCACCAGAGACCTAGGGACTATGCGACCCTTTCATGCATTCCTTCTTTATGCCCTAGTCCACCACCTTGACCTAGACATTGGACTCCATATGTTTCATATCATTTTGCATGCGTCCAGTGTCACGACCCAGGGACGAGTACGGACACCATATTGCCACATCATCACATCCCTTCTTCATCACCACGGTCGGGACATTACCGTTGGTGAAATTACCGCTATGACCGACTTTGACGAAATAGGATTTAGGAACTTTTCCTTAGCAGGTCTAGAGGTGTCGGCCACCGGGGTTCTTAGTTGGAGACGACAGCAGGCCGGAGCACCAGTCGACTCAGACGAGGAGGTTGAGGTCGACGTCGGAGATCTAGCAGCAGCAGCCCGAGCGCACATAGATGAGCCCGCTCCACCGACACTCTACGATTGAGTGACTCAGCTAGAGACCCGTGTTCAGAGTCTCCGAGAGGAAGTGGAGGCCAATCACGCTGAAGACATGGAGACAAATCTGGGCTACTACAACAGTTACATGAGCGCCTTTCGAGCCGAGAGGGAGGCCAGAGAGGCAGAGTATCATGAGATGATGACTCTATTTTGATCCTGGCAGCCAGGCTCCTCCGATCATCCCGATCCTTCGTCTTAGATTCACTTAGTATTGTACCTATTTGACTGCCCCTACTCAGTAGGGTTGACTTGGGTTTGACTGTTTGACTGTATTTGAACCTTGACTACCTGCTTTATTTTCAGTTGACCAGTTTATGAGTACTTGTTGCGATTAGGATTGTGCTCTGTAGAATAAATTAATTTTTTCCCAACTTGATTTAAAATTGGTTTTAAAAATAGATTTTGAAAAACTGTTTTACTTAATTTCAAAATCAATTTTCAGTTTTTTTACTTAGTTTTTTTTAAAACTACCCCCTTTAAAAATTTAGGGCTTTTTCAAAAATGGACTTAGCCTAGGCCCTAACCCTAGAACTGCATGCACCTATAGACTTAGAAGCCAGCATCTCACAAGCACCTTAGGGCACTTTTGATTGATAACCTAGAAAGGGTTGAGATGCTTAGGTCTTTGTCTTAATTCAAGATGCTTTAAGTCAGTGCATCTGCAGTAATTGGGGCACTAAATACAACTTAAACAGCAATCCAGTTAAGTGTCAAGTTTAGAAAATCTAACTTGAACATAAACACTTAACTTGACTAACCCTAGCAAAAACTACTGTTTATAACAGTTAGTAAGTAGCTAATTGGGTTAGACAGGTCCCTACAGAGAAAATTGATTGATTTAGTGTAAATCTAATTATGAATTGGTTCAGTACAGCAAATTCTTATTTATTTCCTTTATGCAATCATATTTATCTTGTTTTGATATATGACAAAGGGGGAGAGATAGGAAAGGAAAGAGAAAAATTAACTTTTACTTTTTCAAAATTTTTCCTTTATTCAAAAAGGTTCAAAAATATACTTAACCTTTATTCAAAAGCTTAAACTTTTTGAAGAAGTACTTAAGTTCTTAAAGCTTTCAAAATCTTGCCTAAGTACTCCAGTTTCAAAAGTTCTTAAAGCTTTCAAAAATTTTGTCTAAGTACTCTAGCTTCAAAATTCTTTTCTCAAGCTTTCAAAATTTTTTTGCTAAGTACTCCAGCCTCAAAATTTTTTATTCAAGCTTTCAAAATTTTTTTGCTAAGTACTCCAGCCTCAAAATTTTTATTCAAGCTCTCAAAATTTTGCTAAGTACTCTAGCCTTTCAAAAGTTTCTTACTTAAGCTTGTCAAATTTTTTTAAGTACTCTAAAGCTTAAGTTTTTTAAAACTGTAGTAAAACTGAAATTCTTACTTAAGCTAACATTTTCAAAAAGTCTTCAAGTACAAGTAAAGTTTTTTTAACCCCATGAATTTTTGAAAAATCTAGGGGGAGATTCCTTCCAGGGGGAGGGAACAAAAGTTAAAACATTTTCATGTTTTGCTTAAACTTAACTTTTTGAACTAGGGTTGCCATAAATCAAAAAGGGGGAGATTGTTGGTGCAGAATGCACCCAAGTCAAACCTGTGTTTTGATAATGGCAACATAGGTCAAAAGTTAAGTCTTTATTGTTTTTCTAACAAGTTAATTTAGTGTGCAGAGAAAGCCCTAGCGAAGGACTGCTAGGCACTGGCGAAGGAATACCAGGGAAATAAGCCCTAGCAAAGGACTGCTAGGCACCAGGCGAAGGACAGCCTGGGACTGAAGCCCTAGCGAAGGACTGCTAGGCACCAGGTGAAGGACAGCCTGGGACTGAAGCCCTAGCGAAGGACAGCTAGGCAACTGGCCAAGGACTGCCAGTTTACAAGACCTGACAAAGGACCGTCAGGCAAAAGTCCAACCAGAGGAACGGTTGGCATCAGGTAATTTCTCCCGAGAGGAGTAGGTGAGGACGCGTTCCCCGTCGAGGGAACAGTAGGCGTCGGTTCGACCTAGGGCTCCATTTTGGAGACCAAAGTTAGAACCAAGATAGCTAAGGCTGTATAATCTAATAACTTAATATATTGTTGTGTTTTGTACTAACCCTGGATGCAAGACCGAAGGAACGTGTGTCTGCAGCTCAGAAAGCCTCAAAGGAGAGAGGCAAGGACTGGGTAGGGCGCCGGAGCGACCCGGGCGCCCCCAAGGGCCATACAAAACAGGTAAAGCAAAAAGTGGTTCGAATACATACTGGGTCGGGCGCCCCCGTGCTTCCGGGCGTCCCCGCTGCTCCCGGGCGCCCCCTGCGTCCCGGGCGCCCCCATGCGCATACCTCGAACCAAAAGCCTTCGAAGCCAGAAGATAAACTTTGACCCGGTCAATGCGGGCGTCCCGAGCGCTCCGGGCGCCCCGGTCAATGCGGATCCAGGGGATCAGACGCGGCCGAGAGCTCTGCGGATCAGAGGCCACGTGGGGGCGCCCCCGACATCCCGGGCCCCCCCAGGCCCTATATAAAGGGCCCTCAACCCCAAGCTTCGAACATCAATTCACTCGACGCCTCAAAGCTCTTCTGCTCTCGCGCCTTGCTCCGGAAACTCTCCAACTCGAGCCGACGACGTCCCGCTGCTCCGAAAAAGTTGATCTACTCCGGACGTCGGTAAAGAAGAGCGTTCTTTTTATTTACTGCACTTATCTTTGTAATTAAATTCTGTAAACCTTTTTTCCGCCTATATAGAATTGCCCAAAGTAAACGGTCAACGACCGTGGGCCTTGGAGTAAGAGTCGACACAGGCTTCGAACCAAGTAAATCGACTGTGTCTCTGTGTCTTGTTTTTTTTAATTTCCGCTGCGTACCTACTCTTACTCAAATCCGAAAGTTTATCGATATTCACCCCCCCTCTATCGGTTTTCTCGATCCAACAATTATTACTTTCAACCTACAAATAAAACTTCTTGGCATGTATGACTTGGTCATCTATCTCTCCGTCTAGCTCAAGAAATCATTAATCGGTTTGACTTACCAATTTTTTTTGTCTTCCTCATCTCATTCTTGTGATGCATGTTTGAAAGCAAAAAAATCATAAATTACCATTTGTTTCTTCTTCTCATGTGTCTAGCTTTCCTTTAGAAATAATCCATTATGATGTTTGAGGCTTTGCTCCTATTTTGTCAAATCAAAGTTTTCTTTATTATGTGATTTTTATTTATGACTTTAGTAAGTTTACTTGAGTCTTTCTCATGAAACAAAAATCTGATCTTTTTGATATCTTTTGTCAATTTCATAGACACGTCGAACGTTACTTTAATCGTGAAATACTCTCTCTACACTCTAATTGGGGTGGAGAATATCAATCACTTCATCGTCATCTAGACTCTTCTGACATCCTTCATCAAGTCTCATGTCCTCTCACTTTCGAACAAATAGCTCCGCAAAGAGGAAACATCGCCATATTATCGAAACTGCCTTAACCCTTCTCAATCATGCATCTGTTCCACTTAAATTTTGGGATGATGTAGTTGAAACTATAGTTTATCTTATTAATCATCTCCCTACTCCATTGCTTCAACATATATGTCCCATGGAAAAACTTCATAATCAACCTCCAAACTACACATTCTTACGTATCTTCGGTTGCACATGTTATTCATGGCTACAACCTTACTCTAAACACAAACTAAATCCTCGTTCTCAACAATATATTTTCCTCGGTTATAGTAATTTATACCATGGGTACCATTCTCTACATATACCGACAGGGCACATATATATATCTCGACATGTTATTTTTGATAAGTCACTATTTCCTTTTGCAGCCACAATAGCATCTCTATCTTCAGGGAATTGTGGAACCTTCTTGACACCACCTATTATTGTATCTGAATTCCCACGGTTGCTCATCTAATCAGCCAGTGATACAAGAGGGGATGATATCTTAGGTCCTGTTCCAGAGCTCTCTGCAAACTCTCCTAAATCATCAGAATCACCCCAAGTGACTACTCCATCAAGAATAGGACATACTAATATTAGAAGGGATTATATTCTGGAACCTATTGCGTATCCAATCTCGGAAGCCTCACCAACTATAGATAATATGCTCTCTAACTTTGGATCATTAGATAATATAAGTCCATCATCAGAATCATCATGTCAGCCAACTATCTCATCACCATTAACTAAGGGTGAGGGTTCAGTTAAAACCGAACCGAACCGAATTAGCAAAACCGAACCAAATCGATTTTTTTCGATCAAACCGAACCGACCGAATTTAAAAAAAACGAACAAACCGAACCAATATTTTATCGGTTAATTCGGTTTTAAACCGAATTATCCAAAAAATAGTTTTTAAAATAAAATTTAGTTTGTTTTAAATAAAAAACAATTTTTTTTAAATAAAAAATTAATTTTGGGTTAAAAATTTGGTCTATTCGGTCTATTCGATTTAACCGAATAGGAAAGTTAAAAACCGAAACCGAACCGATTTAACCGATTTTTTTTAGGAAAAAAATCGAATTACCGAATAGATCGAACCGAAATTTAAAATTTGGTTATTTTGTTCGGTTTATTCGGTTTAACTGAATTTTTGCTCACCCCTACCATTAACAAGTGATTCAAATAATGATACTCCTCGTCGCATGCTTCCCTTAAATGACATATATGCACGATGTCCACCAATGGCAACTAAACATCCACTTTCACGAGCTCTAGTAATCTCTTCAAAATCTATTGAGCCAACTTATTTTACACAAGCGAATAAGGATTTAAATTGACATAGTACAATGGTTATAGAATTTGATGCACTTGCTCGCAATGGAACAAGGAGCCTAGTTCCGTGCAATCCCTCCATGAATGTTGTAGGCTCTATATTGATATTCCGTCTTAAATATCGAGTTGATGGTTCTTTTGAACGACACAAAGCTTGACTTGTGGCCAAAGGATTTAGTCAACAATCAAGTATTGACTTCAATGACACCTTTAGCCCAATCATCAAAATTATATCTGTTAAACTATTATTATCAATAGTTGTTATTTCTAATTGGCTTGTATGACAATTAGACATCTCTAATATATTTCTTCATAGTCATCTTGAGGAAACTATATTTATGGAGCAACCACCTGGGTTTATTCATCCATAATTTCCTTCTCATGTTTGTCAACTCAAGAAATCCTTATATGGTCTCTGACAAGTTCCTCATGCATGGTTTCATCGATTATCTAATTGGTTAAAAGCTCAAGGATTTTCTGGTTCAAAGATTGTCTCATCTCTATTCCACAAATATAATGATGGATCTATGATATTTTTTCTTATTTATGTCGATGACATTCTAATAACCAACAATGATCAAAAGGGTATCACAACTTTATTAAGTCTTCTAAATCCAGAATTTCCTACTTGAGATTTGGGTAATGCTCATTTTTTTCTTGGTATTGAACTCATTCCACATGAGGAAGGCTATCTTCTCTCTCAGAGAAAATATATTACTGAGTTTTTCTAGAAAGACAAAATGGAAGGAGAACATCCGGTATCTACACTGATTGCTATAGACAACTTTACAACTTCATCCTCTCCTACTCTGTCTAATCCACAGTTTTATTGAAGTATTGTTAGAGCCTTATAATATGTCACTATCACACGACTTGATATTACCTTTGTTGTGAATCATGCTTGTCAATTTATTCATGCTCCAACTAAGCAAAATTGGGATAATATAAAAAGAATACTTCGTTATCTCAAAGATACTATTTTTCATAATTTTCTTTTATATCACCAATTATCACAAGATTTATATGCTTATAGCAACGCGGATTGGGCAAGCACTTCTGAAGATCGACGATCTACAAGTGCATATGTAATATTTTTTAGTCGAAATCTTATCTCATGGAATTCGAAAAAGTAACCTATGATATCTCGTTCAAGTACTAAGGCAGAATATAAAACTATAGCCAATACAATATCTGAAATTATTTTGCTTCAATCACTTATTTTTTAAATTCATTTTGCATCGAATAATACACCAAAAATTTGATATGAAAATATTGAAGCAACATATCTTATAGCTAATCCAATCTTTCATGCTCATACAAATCATGTGAAAATTGATTTTCATTTTGATCGAGAATGTGTGTTAGCCAAATAGTTATGTAACGACCTGGCCCGTCGACCCCTTGGGTGGCCAAATTCTAGTTTTGGTTGCTCAACAACCTGGCCCCTTTGGCGGTCAAAAATAGAATTTGGCTGCCTAAGGAGCCGAGGGGTCGGGTCGACGGGCCGGGTCGTTACAATAGGCTCACTTGGCTACCAGGATTCATAAACTCTAGTACTTAGCTTGGAAGTCTAGAGTTCGAATCTCGGGGAAGGCAAAAATCCACTGGCCAGGGGTGGGAAGTTCTTGTGAGTAACGACACGGTCGACGGTCGATGACCAAAAGGGCTAGGTTGTTGGGCCGCCAAAAATGGAATTTGGCCGCCCAAGGGGCCGAGGGGTCGGGTCGACGGGCCGGGTCATTACAATAAAAGGCGCCTTAACAACCCAGCCCGTCGACCAAAAGGGCAAGTTTGATCCAATCTGATCTAGGTATATGAACATTTGAAGCCTACAAAATTAGATTCATATTTAAGTGCCAAAATATCTCAAATATAGAAAAATTTGAATCAAAAGCTAAACTAGAGACAATTTATGAAACCTAATGTAAATGCAAACTTAAGCATATAAAAAGGGATCAAAACATGGATTTGAGAGCCTAAATTAATCATCAAAATGGTAATTATCAAGCAGTCAAGATGCTACGAGAGGTCAGGAACATACCCACCTACTTTCCCCCAAATACTATCCATGTGATGAAGGTCTTTAATGATATCACTATGGGAGATCTCACCAAGTTACAATAGACATACTTTCTTTTTCTTTGAGACAATGTGCTTAGCCGATTTTGAAATGGGAAGAACTTTTATCATTAAATTTTCTTATAATTAGTTTATTTAAATATGGTGTCGAGTCACTAGGGTTAGAGAACTCCGAGTCCATGCGGGGAGTCAGTGTAGGACAAGTGTTTGAGATTTGGAAGGCTAGTGCCCGGCCTCAGCATAAGAGTCCAGGTGTCTTCAATTGCTTGGAAGCATGTTTGGACTCGATGTAGAGGCCCGAGTGTCTTTGATTGTGTGGAAGAACACTTGCACTCAGTGTAGGGTGTCGTCAATTTCATGGGAGCATGCTTGGACTCGGTGTAGGGGCCCGAGTGTCGTCGATTGCTTGGGAACGTACTTGTACTCAGTGTAGGGCTCTGAGTGTCTTCAATTTCCTGAGAGCACACTTGGACTCGGTGTAGGGACTTGAGTGTCTTCGATTGCATGGGAGTGCGCTTGGACTTGGTGTAGGGGGCCGAGTGTCTTCAATTTTGTGGGAGCATGCATGGACTCAATGTAGTTCGAAGTCGAGGCAGCTGAGCAAAGGCTAGGGGAAACCTTCTTGTTTAGACAGTCATCAACCAGAGTAAACCAAGTGACCAACCTTTTAAGAAGTCGGGCATGATCTAAGTGGTCGGGTGAATCCTGTTCATCAAAAAGGAAATAAATAAAGCTCGCCAATCTGGTAACTCCTCTTACTTCTATGAGACTAACGAGCTCGGGTAACTAAATCATCCAATGTCCATGCAGCCAAGGCAATTGCCATTTTTCAAGCTCATATGCCTTCCGATTTTCTGCTTAGGGCACCTTCTGGATAATGACCTCATGAAATTTAGTCGTTAATTTAGAGAAAGTCACAACATACCCTCTGAATTGATCATTCTTGGTTTCAAACATTCCTTTGAGTTACTGTGTAGTTAATTGGGAGTCAGAATGAATGATAACCTGAGAGGCTCTCACATGCTTGATAGCTCATAGCCTAACTAGCAGCACCTCATACTCAACCTAATATTTAAAAGCTCAAAATTCAACTATAGGATTATTTGCATTACCTCTTCATTGGGTGAGATCAGTAATACTCCCACTCTACTGTCTTTCTTCGTTACTAACCGGTCGGTGAAAAGTCTCCCTCAACTCCAAAGTTAGTTAGTGCTTGTGCTTTGATGGTTGCTCGGGAATGGTATTGGATATCGTAATCACTAAGCACCATTGTCTATTTAATAAATCATCCCAAGGTCTTGGTGTTAGTAAGTGTCGATGCAAAGTGATGTTGGTGAGCATGATGATGGGATGAGACAAGAAATATGGTCTCATTTTATGAGTTATCATTACCAGAGCCAGAGCCAACTTCTCTAAAGTGGAATATGTAGTCTCAGATGGATTGCGAAGTAGATCGGGTGCTTGTTGGATAGTAGTAGACAAGAGGGGGGAGGGTGAATCTCGTTGATTTTAAAATCTTTTCTTTATGTAAAATCGAATTTGCTCATGATCCATGATCACTTTTGATGGGCAATCTAATATAGTTCTTCTGAAGAAGCAGATTCACACAAGTATGGAAAAGGATAGTAACAATACAACTATCTTCAAGGAATTAGAGCAAGTAATAAAGTAAAGTACCAACAACAAGAAGGAGTTTGAGCGTAGTTGTTGGAGATTCTCTCAGTGTGGAAGTATCAGCACTTGCACGAGCAAAATCAATCGGAACAGAATGAAGTAAAGAGAGATGATTGTTCAGCTCGGACTCTTAGGCCTTCTTATATAGGCATATGCTTCGATCGTCTAATGCATCATTTCATCGACTGAACATTTCTGTCAATAGATCCACTATCAATCGACTGAACCTCACACCTTTCCTTCTTTGCTCTGATTTGATCCATTGAATCTCAGATATCAAGCTATTCGTGTTGGATATTATTATTTTCTCTATTAGGTGGGCTTATTTGTAAGTTGCACAAGTAAATACAATCTGAGCCCTTAAAGTGATCTAACTTATGTTTATTGGATTTCGGATTATTGGATGCGGGTTCAATGTATAGAACTCTTTAGACCAATCTGTTATTATCTATGGGCTGATAACAGATTGGATTGCTATATAAAGGGGAGGTCCCCAAGGGTTTAGGTGATCTTTATGACCTAGTTTCTTGTTCCCCATTGACAAGAAACTTTACGGCGCCGTCAAACCTAAGCCTCTTGGAAGATTCTCCTTCTTCTTTCCACTGCATCTTCTTCCACAGGGATCAAGTCGACGACGCTACGACAAGGATAATGGTTCTTCAATCAGGTTCCTTGTCTTTCGGTTTACACCTATTATTTCGTTATGCAACGATTTGATAAAATAATAGATCCATGCTTTTATATACATTAGGTTTTCTCTTCGAGTTCTTATTCGGTTTTCTAGAATTCATGCGGTTAGGAGAAAACACAATGTTCCATCAATTGGTATCAGAGCCTTGGCTTTGTTTCATCATTTTTATGGTAATAAAGTTTAAAATTTTTTCGTCGATTTATTGTATGTATACTAGACTAAGTTTTCCTAGTATAATACAATTTTTTATCGTCGAAAATCATGTAAAAGAAAATTCTAGAATAGACTTGTTTTCTAAGTTTTTCATTTTTTCTGTGAAGAACACGAAAACAACGGAAGAATCATCGCATTTAACCTAATTTTTAGGTCGAATCGCGATGGTTTAATCAATTGATTTGGTCGGTCAATTGATTACCAAGTCTAAAATAATGAATAGAAATAATTAAAAATTAATTAATTAATTGATTAATTGTCTTAATTTGATTAGTCTTGAGAAGGATTAATTTATTAGACTTATATGTTTCATTTTAATGGATTAAGTTTTTTTTTCACATCGTGAACGTGAAGAAAAAAAACGAAACAATGAAAAAAAACTGTTATGTTTCGTTTTAATGGATTAAGTTTTTTTTTCACATCGTGAACGTGAAGAAAAAAAAACGAAACAATGAAAAAAAACTATTTTTTAATACGAAAATAGTAAATTATATATATATATATATAATGCATTAAATATTTTTCTTTTAATGCATATTGATCTAGAGATTAAATAATATTGTTTAATTATAGAACCATAAAGAAACTCTAATTTTTTAAAGGAAGGTTTTATACATGATCATTTAGTCGTATATATTAAGTTCTAGATCGATTGAGATAATCAATTGGATCGTACCATTTGATTACAATATAGTATCAATCGATTAATAAGCTTAATTTTGAGGTATTAAAACTAATAAAGAAATTATCTATTCGATTAAATATCTAGAATTTTCTTGGGTCTATCTACACAACGTGCTACTAAATTGAACTATTGTGTCGGCCCAAAGGAAGGCACCTTAGGTCGGTTTAGTGTATTTTGTGTTGGTAGACGTATATCTATGCTAAGAGCAATCGGCCCAAAGGAAGATTGCTTTTATGCCAGATATATGTTCAAGATAGTTTACAATTATTGAACATAATTTATTTTTGTTCTGATCATGCACAAAATATGTCAGCCCAAAGGAAGACATATTGCGTGGCAGATTAAAGTTGTTGTAAACTATGGACCAAAAATATAACTCATATAAAGTTTCATATTATGCACACAATGGGTCGGCCCAAAGGAAGACACATTATTGTGTAGCCAATTAAAGGTTGAGTTATATCAGAGAGTACCACTAACAAATTATATTTTAATCTACACTAAAATACAATGTTGTATTTGGTATCTCATAAGGAGCCCATTTAAATGCATTTAAAATTTTATTTATTTGCATAATTTTATTTCATATATATATATGTTCTTGGCTTTAGTTAAATCGTGAGCTTAAATAAATTTTTTTTTTCAGTGCAATCTGTAACTGCCAACATTAATAACATCCCAACATTAACTGGTTCAAATTTTGCTGAATAGAAAGAATACGTGATCGTAGTCGTAGGCTGCATGGACTTGGACTATGCATTAAGGAATGATCGTCTCGCACCTTTGACCAGTGCTAGCACTATAGAACAGAGGGCTGAATTTCAGCTGTGGGAGAGATCAAATCGCATGAGTCTAAGCATCATGAAGCTTTCCATACCGGCACAAATAAAGGGCTCAATAACAGAGAGTGAAGATGCTAGGAGTTTCCTTAACCAACTGGCAGAACGATTCACCTCAAATGAAAAGGTCGAGACTACCACACTTCTTACGAAGTTGGTAACCATGCGGCACAGTGGTAAAGGAAACATAAGGGAGTACATTATGGAGATGTCCAATATAGCGACAAGTCTGAAAGCACTAAAACTCGATATGTCTGAGAGTATGTTAGTGCATTTTGTCTTGATGTCTCTGCCTGCACGGTTCACTCCTTTTAAGATATCGTATAATACTCAAAAGGAAAAGTGGACATTGAATGAGCTTATTGCTCAATGCGTGCAAGAGGAGGGGAGACTGAAGATTGAGACATCTGAAAGTTCTCACTTAGCATCTGGTTCTCAAAATGCGAGCAAGAAGCGAAAGAGGATCAATAACAAAGGTAAGGGAAAGCAAACTACAGATTCTAGATGCAATGACCATAAGGAGCGAAAGAAGTAGGATAAAGAATCCACTTGTTACTTTTGCAAGAAGAAAGGTCATATGAAGAAAGACTGCCTCAAGTACGCCAACTGGCGTATAAAGAAGGGTAAACTTCTCAACTTTGTTAGTTCAGAAGTCAATTTAGCTATTGCACCCAATGACACTTGGTGGATAGATACTGGTGCTACTACTCACATAAGTATCACTATGCAGGGTTGTCTCAGGAGCCGACTTCCACTTGATGGTGAAAGATACATCTATACGGGGAATGGAAAAAAGGCTGCAGTAGAGGCTATTGGTGTTTTTAGGCTTTATTTAGGAACTGATGTTTATTTCGATTTGGAGAATACATTCATTGTACCGTCTTTCAGACGAAACTTAATTTTAATTTCTTGTTTGGACAAATCAGGTTATTCTTGTTCATTTGGAAATGAAATGTTTAGTATTTTCTATAATTCAATTTTGATTGGGAATGGTTCCTTGGTTGATAAGCTTTATAAATTAAACACCTTTACTCCTATGACTGACAACGTGATAATGCATAGTGTAGGTACGAAACGTAAATTGACCAACGAGAATTCTTCTATGTTGTGGCATAGGCGTTTAAGACATATATCTAAAAAACGCCTAGAAAGGTTAATGTCACATGAAATTCTTGATCCCCTTGACATGTCAGACTTTGATGTGTACATAGAGTGTGTTAAGGGCAAGACAACTAACAAAAGGAACAAAGGGGTTGGCCGTTGTAGTGACGTTTTGGAGCTAATACATATAGATATTTGTGGATCATTCCCTAAGGCATCTTGGAATGGACACACATATTTTATTAGTTTCATAGACGACTATTCTAGATTTGGCTATCTGTACCTTATTCATGAGAAGTTGCAATCTTTGGACATGTTCAAAATTTTCAAAGCCGAAGTTGAACTTCAACTAGGTAAGAAAATTAAAGTCATCCGATCCGACCGTGGAGGAGAATATTACGGTCGATATGATGGATTAGGTGAACAACGTCCAGGACCTTTTGCAAATTACCTTGCTGAGTGTGGGATTGTGCCTCAGTATACCATGCCTGGTACACCCAGTCAGAATGGTGTAGCTGAGCATCGCAATCGAACCCTAAAAGACATGGTGAGAAGTATGATGGCTTTCACTTCTCTACCGGAGTCTTTGTGGGGTGAGACACTCAAGACTGCAGTTTACCTTCTCAATAGAGTACCTAGTAAGACAGTAACTAAAACCTCATTCGAGATGTGGACGGGTAGAAAGCCTAGCATTAGGCATTTACACATCTGGGGTTGTCCAACTGAGGCTAGGCCTTACAAGCCAAATGAAAAGAAACTGGACTCAAGAACTGTTAGCTGCAATTTTGTAGGTTACTCTGAGAGATCATAGGGGTATAAATTTTATGATCCATCTAATAGATCCTTTTTCGAAACGGAAAATGCCAAGTTTATTGAGGACAGTGGGAGCGATAAAGTCAGGAAAGTATCTTTTGAGGAAAGTGTTGGCAATCCTCCTATTGTCACTACTAGTGCAATCAGTGGTGGTATGGTTACCATATCACACATTATGGATATTGCACATCCAGTGAGCGTAGTGAACCAAGATATTCCCATGACATCTCCAATGCAATTGGAGGAGTCTACCACTGAAATTGAAGTATTGCTTCATATTGATGAGCAAGTACCTCAACCACCTCAAACATAAGTGCCCTTAAAGCGATCCACAAGGGAACTGAGAAGCACGAATTCTCGTGATTATGTTTATCTCCAAGAGCATGAGTTTGATATAGGGTTGGAAAGTGATCCTACATCTTTCCAAGAAGTCAAACAATGCTCTAACCCTGAAAGGTGGATTAACGCCCTGCAAGAAGAGTTGAAGTCTATGGCAGACAATGACATTTGGGAACTTGTCGAATTGCCTGAAGGTTCGAAACCCGTTGGTTGTAAATGGATATTTAAAACCAAGCGAGATTCGAAGGGCAATATCGAAAGGTATAAGGCTCGTCTTGTTGCCAAGGGATTCACTCAAAAGGAATACATTGATTATAAGGAGACTTTCTCACCTGTGTCGACGAAAAACTCCCTTAGGGTAATCATGGCACTTGTAACTCATTTTGATTTGGAGCTACATCAAATGGACGTAAAGACTGCAATCCTCAATGGAGACATAGAGGAGTCTATATATATGGTGCAACCGGAGAACTTTGAGTCCTCAAACTCAAAGCACCTAGTATGTAGATTAAAGAAGTCCATTTATGGTTTAAAGTAGGCATCCCGTCAATGGTACCGGAAATTTGATCAAGTGGTTACCTCATTTGGATTTAGAGAGAACCCCATTGATCAGTGCATATATGTCAAGTTCAGTGGGAGCAAGTTTGTTATACTTGTTTTGTACGTGGATGATATATTGCTTGCGAGCAATAATAAGGGTCTACTGCATGAAATCAAGTCATTTCTATCTGGTAAATTTGAAATGAAAGATCTTGGTGAAGCATCTTTTGTTCTAGGCATTCAGATCTGTCGTGATCGATCAAGAGGCATTCTTGGACTTTCACAACAAGCCTATATTGTGAAGGTGCTTGTAAGGTATGGCATACAGAATTGTACACCTGGTGACACACCTGTGTCAAGAGGCGACAAGTTCAGTTTGCAGCAGTATCCATGACTTAAACTTGAAATAAAGGAGATGGAACAATTCCTATATGCATCAGCAGTGGGAAGTCTCATGTATGCACAAGTTTGCACTCGACCAGATATAGCATTTGTAGTTGGGATGTTAGGCAGATATGTTAATAACCCAGGGCTGTCGCACTGGAAAGCAATTAAAAGAGTGATGCGGTATTTGCAAAGAACTAAAAGACACATGCTCACGTATCGGAGGTCAGATCATCTGGAGGTGATTGGTTATTCAGACTCCGATTTTGCTGGATGCTTAGATAGCAGGAGGTCCACTTCAGCCTACATCTTCATGCTTGCTGGAGGGGCTATATCTTGGAAGAGCGTCAAGCAGACGCTAGTAGCTACTTCTACTATAGAGGCAGAATTGGTAGCATACTATGAAGCATCCAATCATAGGATTTGGCTGCAGAACTTCATCACAGCATTGCATATCGTTGATGGCATTGACAGGCCACTGAGGATCTACTGTGATAATAAAGCTGCAGAACTTTATGCCAAGAACAACCGCAGTTCGTCGAAGTCCAAGCACATCGACATTAAGTTTCTAGCGGTTAAAGAGAGAGTTCAGAGTCGTCAGATCATGGTAGAGCACATCAGCACAGATTCCATGTTGGCCGATCCACTTACCAAAGGCTTGGTGCCCAAGGTGTTTCATACGCATGTTGTGGATATGGGAGTTCTTCTTATGGAAGAAGAACTCATCTAGTGGGAGTCTGTATTTATTTTATTGCTCTATGTTAATAAAGACAAACATTTTTATTTTGATTATTGTACGTACCTAAAGTTCAAATAATAATAATAATAATAATAATAATAATAATAATGGAAATTCATATGTTTGTTTGACGCTCTGAATACGATATCATGATTTACTACTGCTGTTTAGATTTTGTGTTTGTAAATATGATACAGATTCCTTTTGGAATCATAAAGTTTGGATCATGATTTGCTGTTGCAGTTTAGCATTAGGTGTTTGCAAATATGATCAGACTCTTTTGAGTCGCTTTGGACCAGTTGGAAATTGACATGTACTGATCACATTTCATGTAATTTCAACTCTATACATCCGCATCTTGATCTATGCGTTAATGACATTGGTATTGTGATTACTGTTGGGGCTTGTTACGATCATATTCAGTAGCTATGACCTCTTTAGTCCTATACCAATGAAGTTAATGGACCAGATTGTTTATAGGGATATCTTGTACCCATAAAGTTTGATATCAACTAAAGTTTTGCTTGTATTTACTATACAACTCATATATAGCCCAAGTGAGAGATTGTTGGATATTATTATTTTCTCTATTAGGTGGGCTTATTTGTAAGTTGCACAAGTAAATACAATCTGAGCCCTTAAAGTGAGCTAACTTATGTTTATTGGGTTTCGGATTATTGGATGCGGGTTCAATGTATAGAACTCTTTAGACCAATCTGTTATTATCTATGGGCTGATAACAGATTGGATTGCTATATAAAGGGGAGGTCCCCAAGGGTTTAGATGATCTTTATGACCTAGTTTCTTGTTCCCCGTTGATAAGAAACTTTACGGCGCCGTCAAACCTAAGCCTCTTAGAAGATTCTCCTTCTTTCCGCTGCATCTTCTTCCACAGGGATCAAGTCGACGACGCTACAACAAGGACAATGGCTCTTCAATCAGGTTCCTTGTCTTTCGGTTTACACCTATTATTTCGTTATGCCATGATTCGATGAAACAATAGATCCATGCTTTTATATACATTATGTTTTCTCTTCGAGTTCTTATTTGGTTTTCTAGAATTCATGCGGTTAGGAGAAAACACAATGTTCCATCAATTCGGTCGACTGATCATGCTGATCCATCGACAAAACTCAAAATTACCTTTCTTGTGTTGATTCAATCTGATCTTTATTGTTACCATATTTGGATCAGTCGATGGATAAAGTTATCCGTCGACTGATAAAGTTGTAATACCATGTTTGCAAACTCTGATCTATTTTGTGCCACACTGTCTGGATCAATCGACTAATCTCATTTATCAACAGATTGAACCCTCGGTCAACTTAGTTCGTTCACCTACAAAAGAAAGTTAACGCAGACAATAATATAATAATAGCCTACAAAATAGAGTTAGCATAATAGATAGATAATATGAATGAGTAAGACAGTAAGGACTATCTTGATCTCAACTTAGAAACCACTGTTGGTTTCTTCAGTTGGATCAACGTTTAACATTTGTCCATATCGGGACAAGACTTCACTACACTCCCTCCATGAGCTTACCTCAAATCACTTGCCAAACATCGAGTCCTTCATGCATGTTTGGACTTACCACTCAGCATCAGATCAGTCGGCCAAGGCTTCCTCTTAATTTTATATTGGGTCCTCTAGACCTATTCAATCCACTTGCCAGATGGGTCCATTTGACCCATCTAAATTTCATGCTTGGTTTTTATGATCTACTGAGACATTCCTTGTATAATATCAAGTCTAGTTGACCTACTAGGACTTTTCAAGTTGAGTATTCTACACACTTGATTGATTCATCAAATAATAGCAAGACTTAAACTGACCATTTGACAACATCAAAATATAGGTTTAATTCTGGTGCATCATGTACTAACAATCTTCCATTTTTTAATGTTTGACAATCTAGGTTCAAAGTTACGTTTAAAGATATAATAATAATGAAATAACTCCCCCTGAATCTAACATCTCTCCCCTTTGACAAACATTAAAAAATAAGGTCATTGCAAAAATATTTTCAAGCAACAAATTAAAGTTAATTTTGAGATGGAAATTTTTGAAAAATGTTATTAAGTAGTAATAACATCAATTTTCGAAAATGAATGATACAAATTTTGAAAATAATACCAAGTAAAAGTATTTTTCAAATATTTTTAAGGTGAAAATATTTTTCAAGATAAATTTTGCAATTTATGACTAAAGAAATTTCTAATAAAATTATTTTAGAAATGAAAATTTTGGAAGTCAAAATCTTTTATTGAATAATTTTTGAAACATGTGAAAACAAAATTTTGAAAAATTTTCTAAGGGAAAGATTTTGAAAAAAAAATTTGAAAAAAATTCAAAGATGAAAATTGGGAAAACAAAATTTTGATAATTTTTTAAAGAAAATATTTTGAAAAAAAGTTTGAAAAATTTTCTTAGATGAAAATTGGGAAAACAAAATTTTGTCTAAGGGAAATATTTTGAAAAAATTTTCTACGATAAAAATTGTGAAAATGAATTTTACAAAAAGAATTTTCAAAAATAAGATTTAAAAGAATTTTTTAAAAAGAAATGCTCTCCTTAATTTGACATTTTCTTTTGAAACAAAGGTATCCTAAAGTCCAAGCTTGCTAGGTTTTGAAAATATAAAAAAAAAATATCTAAAAAATTATCCTTATTTTGAAATGTCTAACTTTAGTTTTCAGCTGTTCATCATAAAATATCAACTTTTGACTAAGGTTAGTCAAGTTGTTGTTGGTGCAAGCAGCACCTAAGTCAAACCTGGGTTTTGATAATGGCAAAGGGTTCAAGAGTTAAGATGTTATTTTTGGTCTAATGTGTTCACTGAGTCTGCAGAACGAAGTCCTGGCGAAGGGTTGTTGGGCACCTAGCGAAGGGCTGCTAGGCATCGAAACCCTAAGACCTGACGAAGGGCTGCTGGGCACCTAGCGAAGGGCTGCTAGGCATCGAAGACCTGGCGAAAGGCTGCTAGGCTCCTGGCGAAGGGCTGCTAGGTAGTGAAGACCTGGCGAAGGGCTGCTAGGCACCTAGCGAAGGGCTGCTGGGCAAAAGTCAAACTGGAGGAGCCGGTTGGCAAAAGGTAAACTCTCCTGAGAGGAGTAGGTGAGGACGCGTTCCCCGTCGAGGGAACAGTAGGCGTCGGTTCGACCTAGGGTTCCATTTGGGAGACCCGAAGTCAGAACCAAGACAGCTACGGCTGTAAAAACTAACTAATATTCTTGCCTTATTTGTGTTGGTACTAACCTTGAATGCAGGGAGCGAAGGAGTGTGTTTCTGCAGCTCAGAACGTCCCAAAGGAGAGGGGCAGGCAGCTGAGCCAGACGCCCAGGAGGTCCCGGGCGCCCAAGGTCAAAGCCAAACAGCAGTTAAAGCAAGAAGCGCTTCGAAACAACACTGGGCTAGGCGCCTGGGAGGTCCCGGGCGCCCAAGGTCAAAGCCAAAGATGATTCGAAGCAAAATCAGCCACGAAGCTAGCGGACCCAGTCAACCTGGGTGCCCGGGAGGTCCCGGGCACCCCAGTCAGCTCCAGAGCCGATTCGAAGGGGATAAGCGCTGACCAAGCTTCGGATAGAAGTTCTCGGATCCGAAGGCACGTGTCAGGCGCCCCCGACATCCCAGGCGCCCCAGGAGTACTATAAAAGGGGTTCGACCCCAAGGCTTCAGAACAAGAATTTTCCAACGCCTCTAAGCCTTTCGTTCAAGCGCTTTGCTCCGGCAAACTCCGTTCCTAACATTCTAGCGTCGACAACGACCCTCTGCTCAGAAGTACGATCCACACCAGGCGTCGGTAACGAAAGGTGTACTTGTTTAATTACTGCACTTATATTGTACCAATTCTGTAAATCATTATGCTACTATAGAATTGCCCGTAGTAAATGGTCAATGACCGTGGGCCTTGGAGTAGGAGCCGACCACGACTCTGAACCAAGTAAAAATACTTGTGTTCCTCGTGTTTGTTTTTAATTCCGCTGCGCACCTTCTCTTAAGTTTTATCCAAAATGTTTTCACGATATTCACCCCCCCCTCTATCGTGTTTCTCGATCCAACAAGTGGTATCAGAGCGGGGTAGCTCAAATTTGGTGCAACCACCAATTTGAGAGTTTTTCGGATTTTTACGAAATCTTTTTTTATTTTTTATCGTACTTTTATCGTTAATCGAGGTTGGTGAAACACCACTCGATAATTTTCTTTTATTTCTTCTTCCCGCACTGTTAATCCAAGACCAAGTCTTGCGACGGTTTTTTTTGTTACATTTATTTCAGAATATCATTAAATGGCCATGCAAGAGGGTTTTAGTACAGTCATACTACCACTCTTCAGTGGGGAGGATTTCTCCTACTGGAAGAGTCGCATGGAAGTCCACCTGAAAACTCAGGTGGACATATGGATAATCATCCAATCTGGTTTGGAAATCCTGAAAAATACTGAAGGAGTGCCATAACCTTACACCGAATGGGACGCCTCACTAAAAAGGACGATTGAGGCGGATGCTAAAGCGACTCAGACACTTCAATGCGGTCTAACCAAAGAAGAGCTGAACCGGGTGGGACCATTCAACAGTGCAAAAGAACTTTGGGGTAAGTTAATTGAACTGCACGAAGGAACCTCCGACACCCGAATCAGCAAGAGGGACCTACTGCTAAACAAACCCTACACTATCAAAATGAACGACGGCGAGTCAGCAGCCCAGCTCCACGCCAGAATCCAGGAGTTGATGAACGGTCTACACTCAATCGGTCACAAGGTAGAGAACTGTGACCTGATCAGGTATACCCTTAACACTTTCCCGAGAAATACTTTGTGAGCATCTATGGTAGATGCGTACAAAGTTTCAAGGGATCTTTTTAAAATCAAATTAGATGAGTTATTTTCTAAACTTGAATTACATGAGCAGACTAACTGCACCCTGGCCGAGAAAGGTATTGCTTTTGTTGCAGGCAAAATTGGAAAGATGACCAAGAAGAAGCCTCAACCTGCACCCGAGTCTGACTCAGACTCAGACTCAGAAGACAGCGAAGGAGATTGACCCAAGCTGGTTCGGCTAGCCCGGGACTACTACAAGGAGCTAAAAAATCAGACTAACAGAAGGAAAGCCAGTCGAAGAAAGGAAGAGCCAGCTGAACCTTCAAATGAAAAGACCAAACCAAATGTGACCTGCTACGAATGCAAAAAGAAGGTCACTACATGACGGAATGCCCCAATCTGATGGAGATGAAGAAGACAAGAAGGAAGAAGGCCCTTCAAGCAACATAGGACGAGTCTTCCTCCGAAGAAGAAGAAGAGGCCCCACAATCGAACCTGCTCGCTTTGACTGCTTCGGAAGAAATCAACACCGAATCAGAATCGGAGTCGGACGACGGAAAGCTCACATTTTCGGAGGATGGCAAGATCACTGTAAGTGGATTTTCTAAAGTTCAATTATCAAAGTTAATTGCTTACCTTTCTCGCGACTTGGCGAAAGCCAAAATTCGAGTCGAGTCACTCCGACAGGAAGTAAAACTCCTGAAAGAGGACGCTGACTCTAGATCCTTAACTGAGAAGATTCAAGAATGAACCTCTACTCAAGTTGAAAAACTTGAGAAAGAGAACTCCTTCTTGAAAACTCAAGTCAAGGATCTTAGAGCAGTTTTAGAACGATTCACTTCGGGTTCCAAGGGTCTTGACATGATCCTTGGAAAACAGAAGTCCGTTCTAAATCGATCTGGATTAGGGTATCGAACCAAGGCTAGACAAAGGTCATATTATGCTGTACTGAATCAGTCTAGACCCAAAATTCAGGCATGGGTACCCAAACTGTGCCTGAACAACAAAGTTAGACCAAATCAGTATTGGATCCCCAAGGACAAGATTCATATCTTGCCTAATCATTACCATGGCTTTAGTCCAGGGGGAGCCAATTCAAAAACTATTCTTATAGTTAAATAAATTTCGTTTCTTGTTTTAAATTGCATGATTGCTTGTTTATTTATTTACTGCAAATTACCATGCTTAGACCTAGGACTGGTTAGATTAAGGACTAAACCAATTAACTGAAATTTGAACAATATAGTATTGGGTGGCGGTGAGATGATAGTACGTTAGGGAAGCCTTTTCTAATAAGGTCAAGTATACACTACTTGGTCTCTTTAGACTGGTGAAACTAGCCGAAGCTACTGATCCAAGACCCAAGCTAGTTAGACCAAAATTTCTCAAAAAGTAACCTTGAAAATGAAATTTCACTAAAAGGTTTTGTCAAGGAAAGGGTTGATGATCCAATAAGGCTACAGCCAAAGAAGGCCTTGTGCCTCGCCAAGACCTAGAAGCCAATTTTTGAAATTCAAATTCAATTTACTCTTTGTCAAATTCGAATCTAACATAAATTTTCAGTTAATCTTAGATTCAAATATTCTTTTTTAAAATAAATTTAAAACTAATTGTTTTCAAAATTAATTTAACTTTTCAAAATTAATCATGGTCTTTTCAAAATAAATTTTCTTTCTAAAACCTGTCTCATAAAAACCCATAAGGTTAACGTGATTGATAACTCTAGATTTGGTGAGACAGACTAGGTTGTGAAAATCAATTTAGGCTATCCCTGATTCTAATTGGATCCAAATCAACAAACTCTTTATGTGTACGAACATAAAGATTTGGACCAATGGATGTTGGATAGCGGGTGCTCCAGACACATGACTGGGGACAAATTGAAATTCACCAAACTCAAGTTCAAGAGCCTAGGCTCAGTAGCATTTGGCAACAATGCTACATTCAAAGTCATTGGGTCAGGTAACATTGAACTCAAATCTGATTTCGTTATTAAAAAGGTACTGTTGGTTGAAGACTTCAAATTTAACTTACTTAGTATAAGTCAATTGTGTGATACTGGCTATGTAGTTACCTTTACCAACTCTAACTGCCTGATTAGAAACCTGCAAGACTCAGAAATCATGCTTAAGGGCACTAGAAAAAATAATGTTTACACTATAAACCTACCCTTAATACCTAAATGCTTATTAACTCAGTTAGAAGAATCAAACCTCTGGTATAGGAGATTAGGTCACACTAATCTGAGATTAATTTCAAAAAACACTCAACTTGGCCTAATTAAAGGAATACCTAAAATCAAGAACCATGAAAACATAATATGTGAATCATGCAACCAAGGTAAACAAACTAGGTCTAATCACAAACAAATTCAATCAGATCTAACTCAAACCACACTTGAGCTCCTGCACCTTGACCTATTTGATTCACATGGAGCCAAGTCACTAAGCGGAAACCGGTACTGCTTAGTAATTGTTGATGATTACTCTAGGTTTACTTGGGTTAGGTTCCTAAAAACTAAAGATGAAACCCTAAACTTATTTATTAATTTTTGTAAATTAATTGAAAATCAAAATGATACCAAAATCAAAAGACTTAGGAGTAATCACGGGGGAGAGTTTGAAAATCAACGATTCGAGGAGTTTTGTAAGATAAACGGATACATGCATGAATTTTCGTGTCCTAGAACCCCCCAGCAAAATGGGATAGTAGAACGGAAAAATAGAACCCTACAGGAAGCCACTAGGGCTATGCTCAATGAATTCAACCTAGCTAACCAATTTTGGGCAGAAGTAATTAGTACGACTTGCTATATCCAAAATAGGGTCTTAATTAACAAACGACATAATAAAACTTCCTATGAATTATACTACCATAGACTTCCAAACCTACATTACCTAAGGGTCTTTGGGTGCAAAGTCCATATCCTAAACACCAAAAACTATCTAGGAAAATTCCAGTCTAAGTCAACCCCAGGGGTCTTCTTAGGATATTCAACAACAAGTAGGGTCTATAGGGTTTACAACAAACAAACTAACAAAATTGAAGAAACAACAAACCTAATATTTGATGAGGAAATTAACTCAAAATATGATAATCCAGATCTAAATCCATCAAATCACGAAGATAATGAACAACTTGTTGAACCCCTAAATGAACTAAGTATTGAACCAACTATTGAGGCAATTAAACCAATAATTGAACCAACCCAAGTAGTTGAACCAAATACTGAACCGAACCTACCAGTCGGACCTGAGGCTGAACCAAGTTCTAGAAGAACTAAGAAACCCAGACTCAGTCACCCAACTGATTAAATTATGGGTGATCCAACCTTAGGTATCAGAACTAGGTCCTCCTATAGAAATCTTATTCAGATTGCACTGATTTCAAAAATTTAACCTAAGACTATAGAGGAAGCCTTACCTGATCCTGATTGGATCATAGCAATGCAAGAAGAGTTAGCCGAATTTGAAAGGAACCAAGGCTGGGAACTAGTACCTAAACCTGAGGGCAAATCCATTATTGACACTAAGTGGGTTTTTAGGAATAAGCTAAATGATCAAAGAGAAATAGTTAGAAATAATGCCCGCTTAGTAGCCAAAGGGTTCAGTCAAGTCGAAGGGTTAGACTATGACGAAACCTATGCCCCAGTAGCTAGACTTGAGTCCATTAGAATGTTGTTAGCCTTTGCATCCCATAAAGGATTTAAACTCTACCAAATGGATGTAAAGTCAGCTTTCCTAAATGGATTTATTAAGGAAGAAGTCTATGTAGGACAACCCCCAGGTTTTCAGGACTTATAAAAACTTGACCATGTTTACAACTCACTAAAGCACTGTATGGGACTAAAACAAGCACCTAGGGTATGGTATGAACGTACTATCAACCTACCTCATTTCTAAGGAATTTAACCAGAGACAAATTGACTCAATCCTATTTATCAAGACCTTAGAAAAAGAAATCTTTATTGCCCAAATCTACGTCGATGATATAATCTTTGGATCCACCAACTCAAATTTCTTAAAAGAATTTGTTAAAATAATGGAAAATGAATTCGAAATGAGCTTAGTTGGTGAGCTCAACTTCTTTCTAGGGTTACAAATTAAGCAAACTAGGGATGGAAATTATGTCCATCAATCCAAATATGCTAAGAAGTTAATAAAGAAATTCAAAATGGACAACTCTAACAGCATAAGTACCCCTATGGCCACAAATGTAAAACTAGATAGTGACACTAATAGTAAATCAGTAGACCTTAAATTATATAGGAGTATGATTGGAAGTCTACTTTACCTTACAGCCAGCAGACATGATATCCTTTTTGCTGTAGGAATGTGTGCTAGATACCAAACCTGTGCTAAAGAAATGCACTTAGCAACCCTAAAAAGAATACAAAGATACATTAAGGGCACCCTAAATGTAGGGATTTGGTATCCTAGGACCTCAACTTTTGACTTGTCAGGATACTCGGATTCTGACTATGCTGGTTGTAAACTAGATAGAAAGAGTACAAGTGGAAGCTGCCAACTTTTAGGAAATAGTCTAGTAAGTTGGTGTAGCAGAAAGCAACACTGTGTAGCTCTATCCACAACTGAAGCTGAGTATGTTGCTTTAGGAGAGTGTGTAGCACAACTCCTATAGATGATGCACACTCTTAAAGACCTCCAGCTTAACTACACCCAAACTCAGGTCTACATTGATAATATAAGCTCAATTAATCTAACTAAGAACCCAATCCAACACTCTAGAACTAAACACATAGAAGTCAAACACCACTTCGTAAGAGATCATGTAGCCAGGGGTGAGATAGTCCTTAAGCATGTAGACTCAAAATCTAACCTAGCTGACATATTCACCAAACCCCTACCTGAGTCTGAGTTCAGCTCACTAAGAAGGCAGTTAGGGTTATGCTTGGTAGAATAGGACTGCTCTAATTATAGTTTTCAAAAACTGTTTTATTTTCTGCAAAATCATTTCTTTATCTTATTTTGTTCTTTAAAATAATTTTTCCAACTTAGTTTTTCTTAATAAAATTACCCCCTTCAAAAACTAGGGTTTTTCACAAAATGGACATAGCCTAGGCCCTAACCCTAGAACTGCATGCACCTATAGATCTAGAAGCCAGCATCTCACAAGCACCTTAGGTACTTTTGATTGATAACCTAGAATGGGTTGAGATGCTTAGGTCTTTGCCTTGATTCAAGATGCTTTAAGTCAGTGCATCTGCAGTAATTGGGGCACTAAATACCAACTAAACAGAATCAGGTTAAGTGTCAAGCTTAGAAAATCTAACTTGATCAGATCACTTAACTTGACTAACCCTAGCGAAAGCTACTTATAACAGTTAGTAAGTAGCAAATTGGGTTAGACAGGACCCAAAGCATAAATTCAAATAGATTTGGTCCAGTTTAAATGTAGAATTGGTTCAGTACAGCATTTTACCATGATTACTCAATTTCAATGCTATTTTTTTTTGATATATGGCAAAGGGGAGAGATTGGAGAGGAGAGAAAAGGCGGGCTCAAAAATTTTCTCAAATTTTAAACTGTTTTTTTCCCAAAATTAAATATTTTTCCAAAAAACTTTATCTCCTGTTTTTCAAAAAGTAAATCTTAAATACTTAAGTTCATTTTGAAAATTAATTTTTTTTGGTTTCAAAAATTATTCTNTCTTCTTAGGATATTCAACAACAAGTAGGCCTATAGGGTTTACAACAAACAAACTAACAAAATTGAAGAAACAACAAATCTAATATTTGATGAGGAAATTAATTCAAAATCTGATAATCCAGATCTAAATCCATCAAATCACGAAGATAATGAACAACTTGTTGAACCCCTAAATGAACTAAGTATTGAACCAACTATGAGGCAATTAAACCAATAATTGAACCAACCCAAGTAGTTGAACCAAATACTGAACCGAACTACCAGTCGGACCTGAGGCTGAACCAAGTTCTAGAAGAACTAAGAAACCCAGACTCAGTCACCCAACTGATTAAATTATGGTGATCCAACCTTAGGTATCAGAACTAGGTCCTCCTATAGAAATCTTATTCAGATTGCACTGATTTCAAAAATTTAACCTAAGACTATAGAGGAAGCCTTACCTGATCCTGATTGGATCATAGCAATGCAAGAAGAGTTAGCCGAATTTGAAAGGAACCAAGGCTGGGAACTAGTACCTAACCTGAGGGCAAATCCATTATTGACACTAAGTGGGTTTTTAGGAATAAGCTAAATGATCAAAGAGAAATAGTTAGAAATAATGCCCGCTTAGTAGCCAAAGGGTTCAGTCAAGTCGAAGGGTTAGACTATGACGAAACCTATGCCCCAGTAGCTAGACTTGAGTCCATTAGAATGTTGTTAGCCTTTGCATCCCATAAAGGATTTAAACTCTACCAAATGGATGTAAAGTCAGCTTTCCTAAATGGATTTATTAAGGAAGAAGTCTATGTAGGACAACCCCCAGGTTTTCAGGACTTATAAAAACTTGACCATGTTTACAAACTCACTAAAGCACTGTATGGACTAAAACAAGCACCTAGGGTATGGTATGAACGTCTATCAACCTACCTCATTTCTAAGGAATTTAACCAGAGACAAATTGACTCAATCCTATTTATCAAGACCTTAGAAAAAGAAATCTTTATTGCCCAAATCTACGTCGATGATATAATCTTTGGATCCACCAACTCAAATTTCTTAAAAGAATTTGTTAAAATAATGGAAAATGAATTCGAAATGAGCTTAGTTGGTGAGTTCAACTTCTTTCTAGGGTTACAAATTAAGCAAACTAGGGATGGAAATTATGTCCATCAATCCAAATATGCTAAGGAGTTAATAAAGAAATTCAAAATGGATAACTCCAAAAGCATAAGTACCCCTATGGCCACAAATATAAAACTAGAGAGTGACCCTGATGGTAAATCAGTAGACCTTAAATTATATAGGAGTATGATTGGAAGTCTACTTTACCTTACAGCCAGCAGACCTGATATCCTTTTTGCTGTAGGAATGTGTGCTAGATACCAAACCTGTGCTAAGGAAACACACTTAGCAACCCTAAAAAGAATACTAAGATACATTAAGGGCACTCTAAATGTAAGGATTTGGTATCCTAGGACCTCAACTTTTAACTTGTCAGGATACTCGGATTCTGACTATGCTGGTTGTAAACTAGATAGAAAGAGTACAAGTGGAAGCTGCCAACTTTTAGAAAATAGTTTAGTAAGTTGATGTAGCAGAAAGCAACACTGTGTAGCTCTATCCACAACTGAAGCTGAGTATGTTGCTTTAGGAGAGTGTGTAGCACAACTCCTATGGATGATGCACACTCTTAAAGACGTCCAGCTTAACTACACCCAAACTCAGGTCTACATTGATAATATAAGCTCAATTAATCTAACTAAGAACCCAATCCAACACTCTAGAACTAAACACATAGAAGTCAAACACCACTTCGTAAGAGATCATGTAGCCAGGGGTGAGATAGTCCTTAAGCATGTAGACTCAAAATCTAACCTAGCTGACATATTCACCAAACCCCTACCTGAGTCTGAGTTCAGCTCACTAAGAAGGCAGTTAGGGTTATGCTTGGTAGAATAGGACTACTCTAATTATCTTTTTCAAAAACTATTTTATTTTCTGCAAAATCAATTCTTTATCTTATTTTGTTATTTAAAATGATTTTTCCGACTTAGTTTTTTTTAATAAAATTACCCCCTTCAAAACTAGGGTTTTTTCACAAAATGGACATAGCCTAGGCCCTAACCCTAGAACTGCATGCACCTATAGATCTAGAAGCCAGCATCTCACAAGCACCTTAGGATACTTTTGATTGATAACCTAGAATGGGTTGAGATGCTTAGATCTTTGCCTTAATTCAAGATGCTTTAAGTCAGTGCATCTGCAATAATTGGGGCACTAATACCAACTAAACAGCAATCAGGTTAAGTATCAAGCTTAGAAAATCTAACTTGATCAGATCACTTAACTTGACTAACCCTAGCGAAAGCTACTATTTATAATAGTTAGTAAGTAGCAAATTGGGTTAGACAGGACCCAAAAGCATAAATTCAAATAGATTTGGTCCAGTTTAAATGTAGAATTGGTTCAGTACAGCATTTTACCATGATTACTCAATTTCAATGCTATTTTTTTTTGATATATGGCAAAGGGGGAGAGATTGGAGAGGAGAGAAAAGGCGGGCTCAAAATTTTCTCAAATTTTAAACTGTTTTTTTCTCCAAAATTAAATATTTTTCCAAAAAACTTTTATCTCCTGTTTTTCAAAAAGTAAAGTTCCTTAAATACTTAAGTTCATTTTGAAAATTAATTTTTTTTGGTTTCAAAAATTATTCTAAGCATTTATTCTGGAAAATTTTCTGAAATGTTTTAAGTAAAAAAAACTGTTAGAAAAATTTTCTAAAGTACTTAAATTGCTTTCTTAAACTATTAGAAAAATTTTCTAAGTACTTAAATTGTTTTCTTAAACTATTAGCAAAATTTTCTAAGTACTTAAATTGCTTTCTTAAACTATTAGCAAAATTTTCAAAGTACTTAAATTGCTTTCTTAAACTATTAGAAAATTTTTCTAAAGTATTTAAACTGCTTTCTTAAACTGTTAGCAAAATTTTCTAAGTACTTAAATTGCTTTCTTAAACTGTTAAAAATTCTCTAAGTAGTTATACTTTCAAAATTACTTGCTTTCAAAAATTTATCCAAGTACTTATTCTAAATCTTTGGATAGTCGAAAATTTTCTAAGTATAAAATTCAAATTCTCCTGAAAATTTTCCAACCCAAAATATTTTGAAAATGGTTTCAAACTTAAAAACATTTTTAAAAATTTTCTAAGTGTTGAAAACTTGAAAAACGCTTCGCCTTAAGACTTAGAAAATTTTTCAAAAACCCCACAAACTTTTGAAAAACCTAGGGGGAGATTTCTTCCAGGGGAGGAAATCAAAACTGGTACTTTACCTACTTTTTGTTTAACTTAACTTTTTGAATTGGGTTGCCATAAATCAAAAAGGGGGAGATTATTGGTGCAGGCAGCACCCAAGTCAAACCTGGGTTTTGATAATGGCAAAGGGTTCAAGAGTTAAGATGTTATTTTTGGTCTAATGTGTTCACTGAGTCTGCAAAACGAAGTCCTGGCGAAGGGCTGCTGGGCACCTAGCGAAGGGCTGATAGGCATCGAAACCCTAAGAACTGGTGAAGGGCTGCTGGGCACCTGGCGAAGGGCTGCTAGGCTCCTGGCGAAGGGTTGCTAGGCAGTGAAGACCAAGCGAAGGGCTGCTAGCACCTAGCGAAGGGCTGCTGGGCAAAAGTCCAACCGGAGGAGCCGGTTGGCAAAAGGTAAACTCTCCTGAGAGGAGTAGGTGAGGACGTGTTCCCCGTCGAGGGAACAGTAGGCGTCGGTTCGACCTAGGGTTCCATTTGGGAGACCCGAAGTCAGAACCAAGACAGCTACAGCTGTAAAAACTAACTAATATTCTTGCCTTATTTGTGTTGGTAATAACCTTGAATGCAGGGACCGAAGGAGTGTGTTTCTGCAGCTCAGAACGCCTCAAAGGAGTGGGGCAGGCAGCTGAGCCAGGCGCCCGAGAGGTCCCGGGCGCCCAAGGTCAAAGCCAAACAGCAGTTAAATCAAGAAGCGCATCAAAACAACATTGAGCTAGGCGCCCGGGAGGTCCCGGGCGCCCAAGGTCAAAGCCAAAGATGATTCGAAGCAAAATCAGCCACGAAGCCAGCGGACCCAGTCAACCTGGGCGCCCGGGAGGTCCCGGGCGCCCCAGTCAGCTCCAGAGCCAATTTGAAGGGGATAAGCACTGACCAAGCTTCGGATAGAAGTTCTCGGATCCGAAGGCACGTGTCAGGCGCCCCCGACATCCCAGGCGCCCCCAGGAGTACTATAAAAGGGGTTCGACCCCAAGGCTTCAGAACAAGAATTTTCCAACGCCTCTAAGCCTTTCGTTCAAGTGCTCTACTCCGGCAAACTCCGTTCCCGACATTCTAGCGCCGACGACGACCCTCTGCTCAAAAGTACGATCCACACCGGGCGTCGGTAACGAAAGGTGTACTTGTTTAATTACTGCACTATTATTATACCAATTCTGTAAATCTTTACGCTACTATAGAATTTCCTACAGTAAATGGTCAAGGACCGTGGGCCTTGGAGTAGGAGCCGACCGCGACTCCGAACCAAGTAAAAATACATGTGTTCCTCGTGTTTGTTTTTAATTCCGCTGTGCACCTTCTCTTAAGTTTTATACGAAAATTTTTCACGATATTCACCCCCCCCCTATCGTGTTTCTCGATCCAACAGTTGTGTGTTTGGGTTCTAGTTAGTTTTGACTAAAAAGGATCACCCAACATAATCAATGTTTGTTTAAAGTCGGAATTTATGTCAATGCATAGATAAAAACATCTGAAATCTAAGCTACAAGCCAAGCATTTCACCTAATTCTATGTTTTATAATATATAAGCAAGGAACTCTAATGTGTTTGTGAGATGTTGGCTGCTTAAAAATATAGGTTCATGCTTTCTACAATATGACCTAGGTTAGTTTCATCCTAAACTTCTAAAAACCCTAAGTTTTTAGAAACCACAAGATATATGTTTTTGAAAACTAAATTTTTAAAAGGAAGTAAAATAATAGAAACCTATTCTAGGAAGTACATCCTAGAGTGATGTATTGGAAATAGAAACCTAAAAGTTCATGCAAAAAAAGTAAGGATAGCAATTAGATAATAACAAAATAACTAAATCATCAGATAAAGCATAAAGTTAGGATATATCAAGGTCTGAGCAAGTCAAGTAAACAATAGGTATAAGTTCGAAAATATTTCAACGGAGTCAAATATCAGACGGAAAAGGTGGGGAATCATAATCAGCGTGAAGATAGTCAAACATTCTATGTTGCTCTTCCTCTAGAGTAATAATGTGATCGGTTATGTCCTGACGAAAATCTATGAGTTGCCCCTGGAATAAAGTATACTAGTCCTAGATCATGGTCTGGAATGAGTGAAGCGACCGAAGATGCCATCGCGAAGTCAACTATAAGGGTCACTAGTCTATGCAGGAGTTGTAGATGATGCACCCTGAACTACATCTAGTAATGGAGTCATAGTGAACTCCTGGACTAGAGTATAAGGCTCCTCAACTGCAATAGGTATGTCCTAAGCATCGACCTCCACTCCAATAGGCCAGACATAACACGGATGACTGTGCTTATATACAAGACCTTGGGAACTAGCCTTGATCCCAGCCAAGGATAATTGACGAATACCCACTAGATCAAAATTAGATAACTCTATGAATTCTCCTCGACGACATCTATCCCTAGTGATGCTATAAAAGTTGTTTCTTAGAGCTGGAAGCACTGACTAATCAAATTTGTATTTTGATATTGGCAAAGGTTCAAAATTAAGGGTTGTTGTAATCTATTGAGCTTAACCTAAGTATGCAGACAAGTCCTAGTTGAGGCTAGACAAATAAATTTTGATCAGGTGATTGGGTAAAAAGTCCTGGTCGGGTGATTGGGCAAGGAGTCCTAGTCATGTAGATTAGGCAACGAAGTCCTGGTCAAGGGAACTGGGCAGAAGACTTCCTAGATCAAGGACATCGGGTGGAAGTCCTATGGTCGCGAACACCAGGCAGAAGTCTAGGCGGGTCGAGGATCGGACGTCTAACATAAAGTCCAGATGGTTAGGATTAGATACTGAGAAAAAGTCCAAACAGGTTTGGAGGATCGGGTGTTTGGCAAAAAGGTAATCTCTCATGAGAGAAGTAGGTGAGGATGCGTTCCTCATTGACAGAACAGTAGGCGTCGGTTCAACTTATGATTTCATTGAAATCTAAAGTTCGAACCCGACGGTGCTGAGACTGTCTAAAATGTTTATATTCATATTATGCATGTTGTGCTAACTCTATGTTATAGGAAATCAAAGCTGGAGTTAAGGTATTCCGGGTGCTCGAAGGTCAGAGCGCACCGAATGGGTTCAGGTGCCTGGATAGGCCCAAACTCAGTCGTGAACTTTCTGAGTTGGCACACTACCAATGGTCAGTACACATTAGCTCTAGGCGCTCAATTGTGGTTCAAATGCCTCGATCAGAATAAAGTTTGGCGAATAGAGCTTTGTCGAGGTCACGCCGCATCAGCTTGATGGGGGCACTCGAGACTAATCCACACGCTCAAACTAGGCTATAAAAGGAGCATCGACTAGCAGCTTCAAGACATCATTCCAATCAACTTTCGTACTTGTGCTTTTACGTAAAGCTCTCCACAATGTCAATATGTTGCTCCGATGACAATGCCTAAACTTCTAATTCTAAATTGTCAAAAGACTCAAATGAAGAAAAACAAGCCCAATCAAATTTCCTTGCACTAGCGGCACATGAGCAAGCAATCGACACCCAGTCCGAGACTGAGTCAAAAGTCGAGTATGAGAAAAGCCACGGATCTGTATCCGTTTCTGAAGGGCCCGACACCACTATAAATTCTACCTTAGTAGATAACCTTTACAACTTAATCTTGTATTTAACTCTAAGTTGGCTAAATCCAACATTCGGGGTGAAGTAACTCCAAAAGGAGGTAAAAGCTCTTAAGTAGGAGACTAACTCAAGTCCTTTGACTAAATCAGTTCAAAGTGGAACTTCAACTTAAGTCCAACAACCTGAGGAAGAAAATTTCACTTTGAAAACTCAAGTCAAAGAAATTAAGGATTCATTGGAACGATTCACCTTAGGTTCCAAAAATAGTAATATAATTCTTGGAAAACAAAGAGTTGTATACATTCGATCCGAACTAGGATACAAGGCTAACTCACGATTAAAATCTTACATGTCAATTTTAAATCAAAATAGCAAACATGAGTCCCTAAAACAAGCTTGATTACCTAGATAGACCTTATTGAGGCTATGACCCAGGGGAAGCAAATAGAAAAACTATCTTTTTCCTAATAGGCATGTTTGATTGATTTACTATTTTTTTCCTTGCATGTTTAGTTTAAATTTTTGCTTAACTTAGAATGATTAGATAAGGACTTAGGTTTAATTGAGACTTGTTTAACCTAGTAGCAGGATGAGGCGAGATGATAGTACGTCAGGAAAACTTGATCTAGGGAGTCAAGCAGGGTAAAATGTACCCTATTTAGTTTATTTAGCCAAGTGAAAGTAATTGAAGCTATCTCGCCACATCTTAGACTAGTTAAACCAAAGTTTCTTTAAAAAAAATTTAAGTGTATAATTTCCTAAAAATGCTTTGTCTAGATTTGGTCGTTGCTCCAATACCCAAGAAAGCCCTTATGCCTCGTCATAACTTAGAAACTAATTTTTGAAATATGCACTTAACTAATTGATTGTTAAATCTGAATCTAACTCAAATGACAATTAAATCTTAGAATTCAAATTAAATTTATAAAGATAAAATTAACAACATCTCACAAAACTTATAAGGTTCCCTATTTGAAAACATAGAAATGAGTGAGATATTAAGATTAATAATTTAGTGTGATTAACCCACTTAATTAATTTAAATATAAAATTAACCTAATCTTACTCAATCTAATTAAAACTTAATTTTTTTAATTTAATTTCAAAACTAAATTATTTTCAAAACAAAATAATTTCAATTATTTTCAAAACTTAATTAATTCAAAACTTAGTTTCAAAACATAATTATTTCAAAACTTAATTAATTTCAAAACTTAGTAATTTGAAACTTTTAATCAAACATAATTAAATTTAACAAACTTTAACTTAATTCTTAACAAACTCAATTAACTTTGACATTAAAAATATTAAACAGTAACCCTAAATTAATTAACCAAATCAAACAAATTTAAATTAAAACAAATCCAACTAGTTAAATCTAATTGATTAGAATGGAATTCATCTCACAAAGCACTTATAAGTCTAACATGTTTGATAACTTAAATTAGATGAGATGGAATAAGTAAGTGAAATCAATCAATCTATCTTTAAATTCCTACAAGTTGGATCCAAATCAAAATGCTTTATATATTGGAACGTAAAGATTTGGATCAATGAATATTGGATAATGAGTGTTCTAGACACATGACTAGAGACAGATTGAAGTTCACCAAACTAAAATTCAAGAATCTATGATCAGTTGCATTTGGCAACAATGAAAAACTTAAGAAAAATAAATAGGTAACATTGAATTATGTTTAAATTTTGTTATTCGAAAGTACTGCTAGTAGATAAATTTGAATTTAATTTGTTTAGTATTAGTCAGTTATGTGTCTCTGGTTACTTAGTAACATTCTCTAACTTGGATTGTCTAATTAAGAATATTGAAACTCCTAAAGCAGTTTTTAAAAGAATTAAAAATAATAATATCTGTACAATAAATCTATTTACTTCCTCACCTAAGTGTTTTCTAACACAACAAAAAGAAACTAAGCTATGGTACAGAAGACTAGGCTACAATCATTTGAAACTCATCTTAAAAATGAGTCAAAATAGGTTGGTTGGCGGTCTACCTAAATTACAGAATTTAGAAAATAAAATATATAATACTTGTCAACAAGAAAAACATTAATCCAAATCAACTCACAAATTAACCAACTTAAATCAAACCAATTCAATACTTGAACTCCTACACTTAAACCTCTTTGATTCTTATGAGGGAAAGACTAATACTATTTAGTAATAATTGATGACTATGAAAGATTTACATAAGTAAAATTCTTAAAACCAAAATAAAATATTTAACAATTATGTAACAGAGTATCCACCACATCAGCCCTAAATCTCATTTGTTGCATGAGTAACACTGCCAATTCTTCTTTATATGGATTCAAACCTCTTGTAGTGATTGTGTAACAGAATTCAGATAATATTTTAACTAGAAAGCAATGCCTTTCTTCTTCTTTTCGTTTACTTTATTGATGTATTGAGACTTTAGCCAGAGGTCAGAGCGCACCGAATGGGTTCAGAGATTAGCACAAGCGTTAATAGAAACACGCTGGAAGGTTGTTTGGTAGAGCTCACTCTGACGCTCAAGTCAATACGAGAGTCTCTTAGATGAAAGGAAATAAGGAAAAGTGTAAGTAAGAATGAGCTTAACCCCTTATCTGGGAGGTTGGAGTATCTTTTATACCTGAGGCGGCAGTCACACGTGCCCTCACGTTCTTCTCCACGTCCCCTCAATTGTCGGTTGCTGGATAATCCTTGTAACGGTCCTCACAACCATTAAATCTGGGTCATTACAATAATTAAAGCTTTAATGACCGCGTATTATGGGTCATGATTATCCCATAATTATTAGTGATGATTATACACATACCCGAAAAAAGGAGACGGTTACTTGAGGTCGGGCTACCGGATAGGGTGATCCTTGGGCTCCGCTACCCAGAGGTAATCTTAGGGTCCTTTGGCCCGGGGGGATCCCGGGCTTTCGCTTTCCCGAGGTGATCTCGGAGACCTGACCTCCCGAAGTGATCTCAGGCGTTTGTCCTCCTGGGGTGATCTCAAGAGTATGTCTACCCGAGGTGATCTCAGAAATCTACCTTCCCGAGGGGGTCTCGGGAGTCAAGGAAAGAGAGTCGTCCAAACTCGATAGATTTTGCCACATAACTTCTTCAGTTCACGTATTAACCATGGGTGTTCAACCCCATCACTTGACTTTTTTATTGGATTAACTTTTTAAAATTTCCGAGTGCCATATTGATATTGCTATACATTCAAACAATCCTGTAAATAGTTTCTCTTGTGCTCTTAGTAAAAGACCTAGGAGAAAAAATAAAAGAGAGTAAGATTTGAATTCTAGTAGAAATTAATACTTTAAGGGTCAACTTTCAAGTATGTATAAATTGTAGTTTACATTTATCTAATCGACAAATTAGGAGAGAAGATTGTTTATCTTATGAATTAATCAGATGAAAACGGACTAATAGTAATATATAAATAGTTTCTTTCGTCTTGGATCCTTATTGTCTATATTAGAACATAATTTGACACTATTATAAATATAAAAAAAATATATTTCGACAATTTACCAAAGGGCATATCCAACAATTCGTAATTACCGAAAGGAGTACCATGGTTTCTATTATACCAAAGGGCGCATCCAATATAGTAAAGTTACTTTTATACCCCTCCCGCCAATGAATGGCTTTATCAAACACATTTTCGAGACACTGGACCACTTTATCAATAAAAAAATAATTTGTGGTTCGGATGGGTAGCAGTCGAATATTTCTCAGCCAATATATATATTACTACTTTGCACAAGTCTAATGATCACAAAGGTACATTTTCGAGACACCGGACCACTTTTTTTCAGTTATTTTACATATAACTTAGGTATATTTTGTTTATTTCAAATATATAACACATATAAAAATTAAAAGGAATTTTTTAATTATCATATATTTATCTGATTTTCCACAAATCAACCTGAAATTAGAGGGATTAGAGGAATTTATTATTTATCAAATATTTCAGGCCCTCGGATGATTTTTCACAAATCAACCGAGGGCTTGAAATAAATTTATTCAAGCCCACGTTGGGCCTGAAATAAGTTTATTTCAGGCCCACGTTGGGCCTGAAATAAAGATATTTTAGACCCAACGTGGGCCTGATAAAAGTTATTTCAGGCCCACGGTGGGCCTGAATGAAGACAATTCAGGCCCACCGTGGGCCTGAATTAAAATTATTTCAGGACCACCCTTAACCATATAATCTTTTGACTTCATCCTACAAGTTCGATTACAGATTTTATCCCTAAACCCTAAATTACTTTCTCCAACCTCAACCCTAACTACTGATAATGGTTTTTCAGAAATCCAAATATGGGAGGTCCATCAGTGGGTTTTGAGCAAAACCCACTGATGGAACTAAACTAGCTCTATAGCTTTGGAAAAATGATAATTTGAGGTTTAGGACACCTAATATACTTTCTCCAACCTCATCCCTAACTACTGATAATGGTTTTTCAGAAATCCAGATATGGGAGGTCCATCAGTGGGTTTTGAGCAAAATCCATTGATGGAACTAAACTAGACCTATACCTTTGGAAAAAATTATAATTTGAGGTTTAGGACACCTAATATACTTTCTCCAACCTCAACTCTAACTACTGATAATGGTTTTTCAGAAATCCAGATATGGGAGGTCCATCAGTGGGTTTTGCTCAAAGCCCACTGATGGAACTAAACTAGACCTATAGCTTTGGAAAAAATAATAATTTGAGGTTTAGGACACCTAATATACTTTCTCCAACCTCAACCCTAACTACTGATAATAGTTTTTCAGAAATCCAGATATGGGAGGTCGATCAGAGGGTTTTGAGAAAAACCCACTGATGGAACTAAACTAGACCTATACCTTTGGAAAAAATTATAATTTAAGGTTTAGGACACCTAATATACTTTCTCCAACCTCAACCCTAACTACTGATAATGATTTTTCAGAAATCCAGATATGGGAGGTCCATCAGTGGGTTTTGCTCAAAACCCACTGATGGAACTAAACTAGACCTATACCTTTGGAAAAAAAATTGATAATTTGAGGTTTAGGACACCTAATATACTTTCTCCAACCTCAACCCTAACTACTGATAATGGTTTTTCAGAAATCCAGATATGAGAGGTCCATCAGTGGGTTTTGCTCAAAACCCACTGATGCAACTAAACTAGACCTATAGCTTTTGAAAGAAATGATAATTTGAGGTTTAGGACACCTAATATACTTTCACCAACCTCAACCCTAACTACTGATAATGGTTTTTCAGAAATCCAGATATGGGAGGTCCATCAGTGGGTTTTGAGCAAAACCCACTGATGGAACTAAACTAGCCTAATAGCTTTGGAAAAAATGATAATTTGAGGTTTAGGACACCTAATATACTTTCTCCAACCTCATCCCTAACTACTGATAATGGTTTTTCAGAAATCTAGATATAGGAGGTCCATCAGTGGGTTTTGAGCAAAACCCACTGATGGAACTAAACTAGACCTATACCTTTGGGAAAAAATTATAATTTGAGGTTTAGGACACCCAATATACTTTCTCCAACCTCAACCCTAACTACTGATAACGATTTTTCAGAAATCCAGATATGGGAGGTCCATCAGTGGGTTTTGCTCAAAACCCACTGATAGAACTAAACTAGACCTATAGCTTTGGGGAAATATGATAATTTGAGGTTTAGGACACCTAATATACTTTCTCCAACCTCAACCCTAACTACTGATAATGGTTTTTCAAAAATCCAGATATGGGAGGTCCATCAGTGAGTTTTGAGCAAAACCCACTGATGGAACTAAACTAGACCTATACCTTTTGAAAAAATGATAATTTGAGGTTTAGGACACCTAATATACTTTCTCCAACCTCATCCCTAACTACTGATAATGGTTTTTCAGAAATCCAGATATGGGAGGTCCATCAGTGGATTTTGAGCAAAACCCACTGATGGAACTAAACTAGACCTATAGCATTGGAAACAAATTATAATTTGAGGTTTCGGACACCTAAAATACTTTCTCCAAACTCATCAGTGGGTCCATCAGTGGATTTTAGGTGTCCCAAACCTCAAATTATAATTTCAGACACACGTTGGGTCTGAAATAACTTTAATTCAGGCCCCTGAAATAAAGATATTTCAGGCCCAACGTGGGCCTGATAAAAGTTATTTCAGGCCCACGGTGGGCCTGAATGAAGACAATTCAGGCCCATCGTGGGCCTGAATTAAAATTATTTCAGTACCACCCTTAACCATATAATCTTTTGACTTCATCATACAAGTTCGATTCTAGATTTTATCCCTAAACCCTAAATTACTTTCTCCAACCTCATCCCTAAATACTGATAATGGTTTTTCAGAAATCCAGAAATGGGAGGTCCATCAGTGGGTTTTGAGCAAAAACCACTGATGGAACTAAACTAGACCTATACCTTTGGAAAAAAATGATAATTTGAGGTTTAGGACACCTAATATACTTTCACCAACCTCAACCCTAACTACTGATAATGGTTTTTCAGAAATCCAGATATGAGAGGTCCATCAGTGAGTTTTGCTCAAAACCCACTGATGGAACTAAACTAGCCCTATAGCTTTGGAAAAAATGATAATTTGAGGTTTAGGACACCTAATATACTTTCTCCAACCTCAACCCTAACTACTGATAATGGTTTTTCAGAAATCCAGATATGGGAGGTCCATCACTGGGTTTTGAGCAAAACCCACTTATGGAACTAAACTAGACCTATAGCTTTGGAAAAAATTATAATTTGAGGTTTAGGACACCTAATATACTTTCTCCAACCTCAACCCTAACTACTGATAATGGTTTTTCAGAAATCCAGATATGGGAGGTCCATCAGTGGGTTTTGATCAAAACCCACTGATGGAACTAAACTAGACCTATAGCATTGGAAACAAATGATAATTTGAGGGTTCGGACACCTATAATACTTTCTCCAAACTCATCAGTGGGTCCATCAGTGGATTTTTGGTGCCCCAAATCTCAAATTATAATTTCAGGCCCCCGTTGGGCCTGAAATAACTTTACTTCAGGCCCACGTTGGGCCTGAAATAAAGATATTTCAGGCCCAAGGTGGACCTGAAATAAAGATATTTCAGGCCCAACGTGGGCCTGATAAAAGTTATTTCAGGCCCACGGTGGGCCTGAATGAAGACATTTCAGGCCCATCGTTGGCCTGAATTAAAATTATTTCAGGACCACTCTTAACCATATAATCTTTTGACTTCATCCTACAAGTTCGATTCCAGATTTTATCCCTAAACCCTAAATTACTTTCTTCAACCTCATCCCTAAATACTGATAATGGTTTTTCAGAAATCCAGAAATGGGAGGTCCATCAGTGGGTTTTGAGCAAAAACCACTGATGGAACTAAACTAGACCTATACCTTTGGAAAGAAATGATAATTTGAGGTTTAGGACACCTAATATACATTCACCAACCTCAACCCTAACTACTGATAATGGTTTTTCAGAAATCCAGATATGGGAGGTCCATCAGTGGGTTTTGCTCAAAACCCACTGATGGAACTAAACTAGCCCTATAGTTTTGGAAAAAATGATAATTTGAGGTTTAGGACACCTAATATACTTTCTCCAACCTTAACCCTAACTACTGATAATGGTTTTTCAGAAATCCAGATATGGGAGGTCCAATAGTGGGTTTTGAGCAAAACCCACTGATGGAACTAAACTAGACCTATAGCTTTGGAAAAAATTATAATTTGAGGTTTAGGACACCTAATATACTTTCTCCAACCTCAACCCTAATTACTGATAATGATTTTTCAGAAATCCAGATATGGGAGGTCTATCACTGGGTTTTGAGCAAAACCCACTGATGGAACTAAACTAGACCTATACCTTTTGAAAAAATGATAATTTGAGGTTTAGGACACCTAATATACTTTCTCCATCCTCATCCCTAACTACTGATAATGGTTTTTCAGAAATCCAGATATGGGAGGTCCATCAGTGGGTTTTGAGCAAAACCCACTGATGGAACTAAACTAGACATATAGCATTGGAAACAAATGATAATTTGAGGGTTCGGACACCTAAAATACTTTCCCCAAACTCATCAGTGGGTCCATTAGTGGATTTTTGGTGCCCCAAACCTCAAATTATAATTTCAGGCACCCGTTGGGCCTGAAATAACTTTACTTCAGGCCCACGTTGGGCCTGAAATAAAGATATTTCTGGCCCAACATAGGCCTGATAAAAGTTATTTCAGGCTCACGGTGGGTCTAAATTAAAATTATTTCAGGACCACCCTTAACCATATAATCTTTTGACTTCATCCTACATGTTCGATTCCAGATTTTATCCCTAAACCTTAAATTACTTTCTCTAACCTCATCCCTAAATACTGATAATGGTTTTTTAGAAATCCAGATATGGGAGGTCCATCAGTGGGTTTCTGAAAAACCCACTGATGGACCTCCCATATCTGGATTTCTGAAAAACCATTATCAATAGTTAGGGTTGAGGTTGGAGAAAGTATATTAGGTGTTCTAAACCTCAAATTATAATTTTTTTCCAAAGGTATAGGTCTAGTTTAGTTCCATCAGTGGGTTTTGCTCAAAACCCACTGATGGACCTCCCATATCTGGATTTCTGAAAAACCATTATCAGTAGTTAGGGATGAGGTTGGAGAAAGTATATTAGGTGTCCTAAACCTCAAATTATCATTTTTTCCAAAGCTATAGGGCTAGTTTAGTTCCATCAGTGGGTTTTGCTCAAAACCCACTGATGGACCTCCCATATCTGGATTTCTGAAAAACCATTATCAGTAGTTAGTGTTGAGGTTGAAGAAAGTAATTTAGGGTTTAGGGATAAAATATGTAATCGAACTTGTAGGATGAAGTCAAAAGATTATATGGTTAAGGGTGGTCCTGAAATAATTTTAATTCAGGCCCACGGTGGGCCTGAATTGTCTTCATTCAGGCCCACCGTGGGCCTGAAATAACTTTTATCATGCCCACGTTGGGCCTGAAATATCTTTATTTCAGGCTCAACGTGGGCCTGAAATATAGTTATTTCAGGCCCAATGTGGGCCTGAATAAATTTATTTCAGGCCCTCGGTTGATTTGTGAAAAATCATCCGATGGCCTGCAATATTTGATAAATTACTAATCCCTCTAATTTCAGGTTGATTTGTGGATAATCAGATAAATATATGATAATTAAAAAATTCCTTTTAATTTTTATATGTGTTATATATTTGAAATAAAAAAAATATACCTAAGTTATATGTAAAATAACTGAAAAAAAAGTTGTCCGATGTCTCGAAAATGTACCTTCGTGATCATTCGACTTGTGCAAAGTAGTAATATATATATTGGCTGAGAAAAATTCGACTGCTACCCATCCGAACAACAAATTATTATTTTATTGATAAAGTGGTCCGGTGTCTCGAAAATGTATTTGATAAAGAAGGGGTATAAAAGTAACTTCATTATATGGGATGCGCCCTTTGGTATAATAGAAATCATGGTACTTTTTTCGATAATTACGAATTGTTGGATACGTCCTTTGGTAAATTGCCGATATTTCTTTGTTTGACTTGATCCTGTGCCATGAGGAAGAACACCAAAGCCTTGTGGGGGAGGTGAAGGTTCTACAATATATATTTTCACGTAAATTCAAAGAAAGAACTTTGAATGCACGTGAAAACTGAAAATATATATAAATTAATTGTAGAACTTTCGTGTTCTTCCGCATGGCATGATCAAGTCTCATGTTTTTTTTTCCAAATAATGTTACATAAAAGTCGAAACACTATATCATTTCATTCAAGCATGCATATCACTAGTCGGGATTTCATTAATTTAAAATCTTATTTTTAATTTTTTTTATTATTTTGATTTATTTGATTTAGATTCAATTTTAAAATTTAAAAATTGATTAAATCAAATTGGTATCAATTGATTGAGAAATGATACGCACAGTAAAAATAAATCTCAGTGAAAACTTTGACCGTCACTCGGCGGCACGTCCAATCGTCGATCGGACACTATCGGTAGCCTCCGATCGCCGTCTCGAATCAAACTATACCTTGGGAGGATGATGAACCCGTCAGGATCGCCGGCAACGGTGAATCCGTCGAAATCGACGGTGAATAATATGATATATCGCAATTGCGGCGATTCTCGATCGACGAGTTCGTCGTGCCCCTCAGGATATAGTTTGGTTCGGAGCGACGGCTGGAGGCCGTCGGTAATGTCCGATCAACAATCAGATGTCGGATGTATCATCGATTGATAGTCAAAATTTTATTAAGACATTCACTTTTACTGTTCATATCATTATTATGTTACGAGCAATTGACTACAGTACCTAAATCTGATTCAATCAATTATTAATCGTGACTTGATTCTCAACACTCATTGATGGATTGGACTATCCAATATTAACTAACTAATGTACAATAGCAATCGATTGATAAAGAAAAGATCAGTTAATTTAATAATCGATCAAATTAATTGATTTTATATATATTCGATTTGCTTGATTTTAGAGTATGTTTGATTGATTCGATTTGTTAAAAAAAAATTGATTATTCGATTCAGTTTTGAACCGGTCGTTGAGTCAACGTAAACTTAAATATATTCATATATAAAAGAAGACAAAAGAAATGAGTAAATCAAGAGTATTTATTATTCTTAAAGATAAACATGATTTATGAAAAAAAAGTTATTTATGAGTAATTATAAAAAAAAATTTAATTCATTACGAAAATATAAAAACCACTTCCATTTAAAAGTGATGTCAAATTGGCCATGAACAAGTTTGTGAAGATGCAAGGAAACACTGTTTGACTGTTATTTGATTCGTATGTTTTTTTGAGGAAATTAACATTGGTTGAGTGTCGCGAGTTGTGCCGAGTTGATGGAGCGGGCGACTCTGCGTAGATGGAGCCACGAGGATGAAATGATGAATGCATGCATGGATGGTGATTGATGTGCGTTATGATCATGTGTGTGATTGTGTTCGACGGTAATGTAGGTTGGTGTCTGATCATACACCAATCTTTAGACGATACCATCAGTATCTCATCCGATCTGGCAGATATTCAGATCGGGTGAGAAGAAATTAACAGTATCATTGATTCTTGTATATTTTGATGAGATATATATTTGCTCTTGATCCTGTCGACAAGCGAAGATCGATTCCCAACCGGTTGACTCGGTCTGACCAAAACGACCCGGTCTGCTGTAGCGTACCCGGTCTACTACAACTCGAGGGGTCGGGGTCGGGCTTGGATGAGGGTAGAGCTCAAGTCGCTCGGCTCAGACCAAAACGGGACTCCCAAAATGGTGGTGTGGTTGCAAAATGGCAGGATCCCCCCCTATGGAGCACATGTGGGGTTTATATAGGGAGGCAAAAAGGTCTTCCGACATGCGAACTGTCACATCTTGTTAAGGATCAGTCAGGGATTAAGTTAAGTAAGTGGCTATCTTAGCGGAAGAGTGAGGCTGACACAGCAGCCTGCCAGCCTGTGATCCTGCTCCTCCTGACCCTAATTATGGTTATGTGGCTATGTCAGGTGATGATGGCGACTCTTAACGGAGAGTTTTGATAGAGCCTTGCGATGAATGTGACTCGAGAGCTCGGCCTTGATTGCGCGACCTCAGGAGCTCAGCCTCGAGGGCTCGGCCCCGAGAGCTCGGCCTCGATTGCTCGACCTCGGGAGCTCAGCCTCGAGGGCTCGGCCCCGAGAGCTCGGCCTCGATTACTCGACCTCGGGAGCTCAGCCCTGGGAGCTCGGCCTCAAGAGCTCGGACCTGGGAGCTCGGCCTCGATTACTCGACCTCGGGAGCTCAGCCTCGAGGGCTCGGCCCCGAGAGCTCGGCCTCGATTACTCGACCCCGGGAGCTCAGCCCCAGGAGCTCAGCCATGGGAGCTCAGCCTCAAGAGCTCGGCCCTGGGAGCTCGGCCTCAAGAGCTCGATCTCGGGAGCTCGGCCTCGAGAGTTCGGCCCTGGGGGCTCAGCCTTAAGGGCCCGATCTCGCGAGTTCGGTCCTGAGCCTCGGGCTGCCCCGGCCTCTACTCTCCTTGAGCCGGGTTGAACCGGGTAATCTCCGACCGGGCTCCCAATCCTGATAAAAAACTGCTCGCCCGGATCACAAGCCTCCCCTCCAAGTCTAGTCGAAGGAGGCGCCCAGTCCGACTGACTAGGCTCTGGGCCCGGTTGGCCCGCCTCCCTTTTCGCCTTCTTGTGTGTCCCTCGCCTTCTGAGTTAATCTCCTGAGTGCCCGACCTCTTGTTGAATCATTCATCAGCGCCCAACCACGTGTCAACTTCCTAATGGAAGCTTCTGGTATCGAGGCGTCATTGGCGCGGTTTCGCATGGCGTCCGCGAGAAGCTTCGAGGCGTGGGAAATCGCGCGGATCAGACGGTGGAGGTCGAAGCCCGCCACTTTCATCCCCTCCATCCGACGGTCTTCTTGGCTTTGCCGGTGCTATAAATAGGCTTGACCCACCGATTCAGCCTTTTTCACCCCCACTTCCGCTTCTCCTTTCGCTTGTGTCCGACCTTTACCGTCCGACCTCCTCGAGTCTTAGCCAACCGTGCTTTCGGCGATCAGTGTTTTACAGCGAGCTCCAACATTAGGTACTCTTCTTCTCGCCCCGTCTGTGGGAATCTTCGCCTGATCGAAAGCCGAAGATGAGTGACTCCAATCGGGTGACTGTTACTCTCTCACAAGAGGACTTGGAGCTGCTGATAGAAGCCAGAGCCCGGAAATTAGCGGAGGCCCAGCAGGCAGCCGCTCGACCTACCCCACCGGGCCCGGCCGAGCACCCTGCTCATGTAGACACTGAGGGAGGGGTTCGACAGAAGGACAGTCCTCGCTTCCACCGGGCGCTGTTTGGCCCGGCCGAGGGAGCAGGACAATCGGACCCTCATGAAGCCACATCTAGCCATACCAGAGCTAGCAAAGGGAAGGCTCCCCTTGCGTCGTTCCCGACAGAGAGCACAGGATGCCCCTTCTCCAGCCAAATCTTGAATGAGCCACTGCCCAAGCACTTCAGACCCCCGTCCGTTGCTGAATATGGAGGAGCTACTGATCCTGAAGAACATCTAAAGAAGTTTGAGAATGCTTCGATGCTGCATCAGTACCCGGATGGTATTAGGTGCCGAGCCTTCTTGACCACTTTAGCAGGACCAGCCCAGCGATGGTTTGACAGGCTCCCGGAAGGATCAATAAAAGACTTCGCTGATTTCAAGAGACTGTTTCTACAACACTTCGCGAGTAGTAAACGGCATCACAAAACTAGTTTAAACTTGTTCACCATGAAGCAGGGCTCCAAGGAGTCCCTAAAAGCCTACATCAGAAGATTTAATCAGGTGGCCTTGGACGTACCTACTGCCACGTCCGAGGTGTTAGTCAGCACCTTCGCGCAGGGCTTGCAAGAGGGAGAGTTCTTCAGATCTTTGATCCGCAAACCCCCGAAGGACTTTGAAAACCTTCTGGGGAAAGCTAGCAAATATGTGGATGTCGAAGAAGCGCAAGCCGCCAGGAGGCCAGAGGTCAGGCCTGCGTCCGACAACCCTCAGCAACATCAAAGAAGTGTGCCTCCGGGAGGACCCCTCAGAAGCCCCAGAGCTATGGGACACCGACCAGGAGTCGAGAGGGGAATAGTTCAGCAAGTAGCCCAAGGCTGCTTCCCGTCCAGGTGGCAGCCCTATTGTTCCTTCCATAACAGCCATACGCACGATCTTTAGGACTGCTGGCAGGTCGGCAGAGGTCGGGGCCGCGCCGGTCGAGGAAGTCCAAGAGGGGCTCCCCAAGGAGGTGGTCGAGGTCGGGGAAGAGCACCGCCTATCCAGCCCGAGCCTCGTGATCGACCAGTCGCTCCTACAGCCAGACGGTTATTCCCGACCCAGGCTCGCCCGAGCCGGGGAACGCCAGCGAGGAACAGGCCAATCAGCAAAACTCTGTGCACGAGTCCATCAACGTCATCTCAGGCGGGCCCACCTATGGAGATTCTAATAGAGCTCGGAAGTCGCAGGCCCGACGCCTTGACATTTATCAAATGGGTTGCAGTTCTGCCCAAGCTCAGGGGCCGCAGATTAACTTCGGTCCCGCAGACCTACAAGGAGTAGAAGTACCGCATGATAATGCCCTGGTCATCACGGCGGTCATAGCCAACTATCAAATCCATCGTACCATAGTGGATTCAGGCAGTTCAGTGAATATCTTATATTTGAAAGCATTTGAGCAACTGCAGATTGAAATGACTGAGCTGCAGCCCGTGGCCACACCCTTATTTGGATTCACAGGGAATGAGGTCCAACCGCTGGGGCAGATCAAGCTGGCTATATCACTCGGCGAGGAACCTTTAAGAAGGACCAGGTGGTCTACCTTCCTGATAGTAGACGCCCCTTCAGCCTATAACGCCATCTTGAGCCGACCGGCCCTAAATGAATTCCGGGCGGTGATGTCCACTTTCTATCTAAAGGTCAAATTCCCGGTAGGAGATCAAGTCGGTGAAGCCAGAGGAGATCAAAAGGTCGCCCGCCGGTGCTACGTAAATGATGTAGGGATTTGTTGTCCGTCCTCGGTATTTGACATAGTCGGTTTGCGACTTGTCGGTACTTCTGGGAGGTTGCTGCCGGTAGGCAAACTGATTTGTACGTCGAGGCTAGTGTTCGACACTATCTCCGTAAAACGATATTGCTCCGCTACAGGTGCTCACGGATAGCAGCAATTCGTTCCCAAGATACAACGACGTCGTCTCGAAATAGTAGCACTCTAAATTTCGAGACCGGCGAACTTGATCGCAGTTTTTTCGAACTCTTTATGTAGAGGGTGCTTGAATGCTATGCTTAGAAATGCAATTCTGAATGAGATGAATTTCCAAATGAGAAGGGATCTTTATATAGTTGGTGAAGAGGTAAGTAACCCTTAGTGAGGAGTGATCTAGATCGTCCAGATCAAAAAGACATAACCCTTTGGAAAGGGTTTAATCTCATCCATCAGATCTGAAGAGTTATAACTCTTCAGATCTCTTGATCAGATCCATTGGATCTGAAGAGTTTTAACTCTTTAGATTATGGAATGATCTCGTCCATTGGATTCGAAGAGACTTATCTCTTCATCCATCTTGATCTCAGCCGTTAGATCACTTCATTTAATCCAACGCTTCAGATCAAACCCCCCTCATCAATGGTCAGTTTATAACCCAGAGCCATTAACGCTCCAGATCGCATCCACTGCGATTTATCACTATCTTCGATCCGACGATTGCCATCCGTTTATCCAATCATCAGTACAGTCACCGATCTCTACACGCAGACGCTGCCACGTCATGTGCCACAAAGGCACTGCCACATCATTGTCACCTGGAGCATAAAGAAAGCTCCTCGCGACGATGCGTACATGCAAAGTGCGCCTACAAAGCGCCCATTGCGCGCGTGTGCGCGTGTGCGCGTGGCGGGCGGCGGGCTCGCAGGTGCGAGCACCTGCTCGCCCATGGCTAGAGAGCTCCTGTGCTTGTTGTGTTAACTATATTAACACAGCAACACATATAAGGAAGCTTTGGCTTGCGCCGGTAAGCGATGTGGAACTAAAAACCCCATCCTTCCTTAATATGTATTTTGGATACAACCTTTCGCCATTAATTTCTCATTCACCCATAATCGGTTTTGAGTAAATTAATAGTCTAAATTAATCTACGTGAAACGTAGACTTCGATTTTGAAGTCATATCAGACTTTCAACGATCGATGACACCTTGATTTTGTATCGCAAAATCATATCCAACAATCCCCCACATGAATGGAAATTAATGCATATGTTGCATGTATGTATGCTGACACTTTTACAAGAGTCCAATCGATAAGTCAATGCATCGGGATAGGTAGCTTGTGGCTTTGAACCTTCCGTAGTGGAATTCTATCGAGTATACTAGGCTGCGCAGTGAACGTGATGTCTTGAACTGCTCAGCTGTTGGTGTATACTAAGACAATAACACCCACACAGAGACTCATCTCACATACTTTTAGTTCTCATGGGTTGGTTCTGTTTCGGCCATGGACACCATCTTGGATTCATGAGTGTTTCATTGAAGCGGCCTGTCTTCACACTCACATAGGTGACACTTCTATCAAGAGTATTGATAAGCACCATTTTATTGATTATTTTAATTGCTTAAATCCATGTTTGACCTATGTTTTTATTGCTTAATTATGATTTTACCCTAGGTTTTGGAACTTTATCTCATTTTGGACTTAATTGCAAAATTACACAATTTTTGGATTAATTGGCCACTAATTTTCTGATATATTTTTGTAGGCATGAAAGGATCCTGGACCTAGGGCATATTGGGTCAAACTTGAGTCGGATGTGAACCGGATCGAATTATCAAGCCTACGATTAATCCGGGCCGTCCGATTCAAGAGCGGCTAGATCTGAGCCATCCGGGACGATCTGAAGCAATCCGAGCTAGGGTTAGGGTTGATCAAGCTCTATGATCAAGATCTAAAGGTTTCATCCCAATCGGAGCTAAATCAACCGTTGGATCAAGCAAGGAGGGCTCTAGAGCGTCCATTCACTGATTGAGTTGATCTGGACCATCCGTTGCACATCTGGAGGATCCGAGCTACCACAAGGCAGATCCTGACCCCAGATCATCATCATAAAAGTTTGGCTTAAATCAGATCAAGATCTACCGTTGGATCTCCTCCAATCAATCTGAGCCGTCCAATTCTAATTACTTAAGGAAATTTTTGCAGCAGCTGTTCTTCGTCGCGTCTCCGCCGCTACAGTACCCTTCACCGTTTCTTCTTCGTTTTCCAGTCGATTTTCTTCAATCCAAAGGGGCGCGACCCCTCAATCTTCATCTAGATCAAGAATTGGATCATTGGGGATAGCTAGGGTGGCGAATTCAGCTCAGATTACATCCGGACAGTGGTGTTTGAGGGTTTCGGCATCTCTGCTAACCAACCACTAGTATCTCGTCCACAAGCCATTTCCGACCATCTGAGCCGACTGTAGGGGTTCTCAGGTGAGCTCAGATGAGTCCCAATTCACCATCGCAGTCCATCCATCGAGATACAAGAGATTGGACTGGAAAATTCCAGCCGAGTGAAGTTTGAGCAAATTCCATCAATCCAAGCTGCGCTCCACTGATTTGCTGTGCTTAGGGGTTCGAGGCCGGCTCTTGATTGACGACCAAGAAAGTCTTGAGCTTAGGGAAGCATTGAGGAGTAGCTTAGTTCTTTAGATTTCAATGTTTCATAGCTGTAATTGGATTTTGGCACTGTTCTGTTTCTGCAGTTTCGTATCAGTAGTTTAATTCCAAGTTTCTGATTCGTTTAGCTTAATTAGGTTGTCAATCTTTAAGTTAGTTAGTTTACAAGCTTGTTTAGATGATAATTAGATTTAATTTCAGTAGTTTGCAATTTATTTCTTGCGTGCCATTTGAACCCTTGCGTATCAGCCCAAATCTGAATTTGCCATTTAGTTTCTGAGATTTTCAAATTGTTTCACTGTTAGTGATGCTAATTCAGTAGTTTAAGTTTGTTTAGATCTTAGCTTCATTTCTTAATCTAGTGTAGCGTGGCAAGATCGAATTTCAGTTTGTTTCCCAGCTGAGCTTGAATATCAATCCCCTGTTTTCAGCTTTCGAATTACTGCATTCAATTCAGTTTACTTCATTTTCATTTATGAAATTGGTTTCGAATTACTTTGTTTCTGCATCCATCTGTGCTTAAATTTTGCATCGATTCATCTGCTTTACAGCAATTATCTTGTACAAACTAGAGATTTGCATTCCTCTCAGTTTTGGCACAAAGGTCTGCAATTGAATTGGACTGAATTCCAATTCTGCAAACCCAGCTCAGTTCAGAAACTTCATGTCATAAGCTTTTGAGTTCCGAATCCATTAAATGGGAATTCGACTTAAGCTTTGCTGATCATAAAAAAATAGCAAATCCATTTTAGTCATTTGCTTGTTTTGTGTCCAAGTTAACTGCTACGTTTTCAGTTTCTGCACACTATCTGTGCTGTTTTCAGTTTCAATTCTGCATTGAGTATCAAGCTGTAAGTCAGCTGCAAATTTCTGAATTCATACCAAGTAATCTTCAGCTTCTCTGCCAATTCGTTTCCTGAATTTTACCGCAGCTTGCATCTGCTGTCCTTGCATCCAAATGGTGATTCTGAAATTCTGCATTTAGGTTATGCCATTCTGCACTCAGGTGCTGCTTAGAATTCTTGCTGCATTCTTGGGCAGTTTCTGCAGAATTAGGAAACGTTTCTAAGCTGATTAGCAAAATTTCGTAGCATCAGTTCCTAGTATCAATAAATTAACTGAATTCATTTTGCTACCTCTGAATTTCTGCAGTTTTCTGCAGAATTGGTGTATCAAGTCTCAATTCTGCATGTGAGGTTTTGGAATTCTGCACTCCATTTAGTTGGAGCATTTGTTTCTCCAGTTTCTGCCAGATTTTTGAATCAATCAGCCAATTGACTTGCTAGTTTGTAGCTTAAGCATTTGTTTTAGTTTTTGGCACTTAAGTTCTCCTTTGCGTACCAAGATTCATTCACTTCTTCCATTTTGTATCAAGTGCAGATTAGGGAGTGATTTGTAGCAAGTTACATGGAACTTCTAGTGTGCCGTGATGTTTGAATTCAATTAGTTTTGCATTCGAATTGTTCTGAACTTCTCTGCATTGGTTTTCCTCTGGACTTTGTAGCTAGTTGTGTAGTGATTGTCCAAAGCTTGATTGCTGAATTTTCATAGATAGCATTTGATCTAAGTCGGCTAGCTTCTGAAAATTGTATCCACTGTTTTGTTGCATCTTTGCTTCGTATTTGTTGCTGAATTTGAGATCAGATTCACTTTCTAAAAATTGCTTAAGTTCTTTAGATGAATAAGTGGTCCTTTTGATTGAATGATAACTTGCTATCACTTGTTCAGATCCATGGTGGAGTTTTCCTTTATTTTCATTGTGATTCCATTTCTATTTAGAACCAAACCCAGATTACATTTGAAACCCATAAACGCAAACGACACCTAAATACAAGCGCAAATCAAACAAACTCTCAACTAGTCCCTGAGAAAAATACGACCTGTGGCCCCTATATTACATTTCCATATTTTTGATTGTAAAAAGGGTTTCCAGTTATTCATTGCATTCATTTATATATTTAAATTTGATGAGCCCATACATTTCGTGACAACTTTAATTAGTATAATTTGGGCCTATCAAATTTTTGGCGCCGTTGCCGGGGAAGCAACTAGTTGATTTGTTTGATTTTTGCTTGTATACTTTTAGACATATCATTGGGTTCTATTTTATTGTGCTGTATTTTTGTATACGGTTGCTGCCATTTTTTCTTGTTTGATTTGTGACAGGGCTGCAAGATTCAAAATGAATTCAACGGAACAATCAGAAATAGTGAAGGCACTGGAGGAGATAAGAAATGTGATAAAGGAGTGGGACTACCAACTAGAACGTAAAGCTCAGTCATCTACTTATCAGAAGCTACCTCAGCCACAATTTCAGCCACTCCAAGAATTCCAGCAGCCATATTTTGATTTCCAGCAGCCCCATTTGAATTTTCAGCATCCGAATGATCAATTTCAGCAGCCCTATCCTAATTTTCAGCAACCAAACTTTCAGTTTCAGCCACCATTTCAACAATTCGAGCCACCACACCAAGATTTCCAACAATTTCAGCCAAATTCCAGAAATTTCCAGAATTTTCAGAACGGGCAGCCAATTTTCCAGAATTTTCAGCCCAGTTTTCAGCAATTTCAGCCCAATTTTCAGCCTACATTTCAGCATTTTGAACCTCAATTCCAGCAATACAATCAAGGGCAGCAAGTGTGTCAACCATTTCAGCAAGATCCGCCTCAAAACCAGCCATTTTATCAGCCCACACAGCCCTTGAATCAAAATTTTCAGCCTTACAACCAAGGGTTTCAAAATCAGAATTTTCAGCCCTTGCCACCTAATTTTCCAGACCAAAATCAGAACTTTCAAGGCTACAACTCCGAGCAAAGTTTCCAAGAATATCAGCCCTTTAATCAGCCTCAACAGCCATGTTTTCAACCAAATCAGCAAGCTCAAAATTTTCAGCCTACTTCATCCTTTCAAAATCAGTCAAGGAGCTATGCTAACCAAGGAGGCTTTGAGAATCTTAATGAGAATGAGGCACAACAACAAAGAATGGAGGAAATTTATCAACTAGTTGTACAATATCATCAACAGCAGCAAAGGCTTCAAGACATAGAAAGAGGCGTTGGACAAATTGCTAGTCAAATGAATCAAATGCAAGTTCAAGGTGACCCTAGTGCAAGGCCAAATCTTCTTAATGGATCTTGCAATTTTAGAAGAAGAAGAAGAAGAATACATTAAAGTCTGGGCACCTAGAGCATGCATTCCTCCGGAGACTCCTACTCAAAATCCAATTCCAAATCTTTCAGCTCCAGAAGAAGAAGTTGAAGCTCCACAGGACCATTCTAGACTTTTATTTTCTGATGATAGCATTATTGATGGTCCTAATTTTTCTGACACTGTTGTTGCAGATATTACAGGAGAAGCATGCAGAGGAGATGATTCCATAGGTGTAGGGGACTGCACAAGCCCCAGGGACCACCACAAGATTTAGAGAATGAACCAGAAAGTGTAGGGACTTGCATGGTGGAAGCAAGAACCCAAGGATCACCTGTTTATTTGATGTCCACCAGAACTGAGGCTGAAGAGGAGACTGCACATGATCAGGAGGAGACCACAGATATATCTACTTTTGTAGAACTCCAGGTACTTTTCAGCACGATCAGGTAAATTCTCCTCCTAATTTTTCTGAAATTTGTAATGAGGTACCTCAAACTGATTTTATTATTTTTGATACACCTAGGGATGCATTTCTTGTAGAATTTGATTGTGAAAAATCCTAGAGGTACCTAGTGGAGAATATGTTGAATATGAAGCATGTGGTGATACAAATCATGAAAATGCTGAGTGTGAAAATTTTTTAGAAGTGCCTAGTGTTGTTAATTGTTGTGATGAGTGTTTTGATATATCTATGCTGGAAATAATTTTGAAAATTCTTTGAGCACTGAGATTGATTTCATAGGCTGTGATATTTGCTTGATCCATCTGTGTTGAAAAATAATTGCGAAATTTTATTGAAGTGCCAAAAATTGATTTCATTATTTGTGATGAATTCAGGATGCAAATTTTGTAGGAAATAACGTGAAAAATTTATTGAGACACCAAGCATTGATTTAATTGAACATGATGCAGTTTTGGATACATCTCATGCAGAGACTGATATCATTTTATTTCTTTTTGACCCTGCACGCTTGAGAAAGGTATTACATTGTTTTGCAGGGTCCAGAAGACTTCAGGAGTGGGTACTCCAACTGAACAGACTTCAGCCTCCTGGAAGGACTTCTGAAGGGCATCAAGAAGGAGGAGATGATTTTTCTTTAATTAAAAGAACTCCATTCCTTCAGTGGATTTTAAACCTGAATCGACTTAGGCCACCAGAGCAATTTTTTGTGAAGTTCAAGTGTGGGGGAGTCCTACTTATCCCAGCCACCCATGTTCCTCCACCACCACGATGGAGGCTCCTTCTGGATAGACTCCGCCCACCAGAATAAAGGGGAGTTTATTTTTTCTTGCATTTTCTTTTATCGCATTTTTCACTTTTATGTTTTCTAGAGTAAATTGAATAAATAGACATTGTAAATACCATGTCTTTTCTTTTAGCCCTTTTTCTTGCATGAGTAGAAATAAAAGTATCCCTTTAGGTATTCTCCATGGCATGTTAGAGTCTTCTGAAAACAAATTAAATTTGGTTGTCAAGACTTAGAATTTGAGTTCATGGATGAAATCTTGGATGCTTGAGTACTACTTTGCTTTAAATTCTTAATTGATGACTTGAGATGAATGGTTTTTACCTAGTGAGATTAGCCTTATTTGTGACACACATGTTATTGAACTCTAGAACTTGCTTAGTTTCTTTTAAAACCATATTTCAATGATTGGATCACATCTATAGAGACTAATCCATTTGTTTCCCTTTCCACATCAATTTTTTGAAAAAAAAAAATCATGTTCATTCCATTTTCCTTTGCTTATTTCTTTTTCTTACCTTCACTTTTCTTTGGACTTGTTGTTTGAGAATGTTTCTTGATGCTATTTTGCCCGAGACGGACAAAGATTCAAGTGTGGGGGAGTGACTAAAGTTTTGGATGCATTTCAACTTGAAAAAAAAAAAAAATTTTGCCAATTTGAAGCCAAAAGGTGCCAAATGAGTGAGTTTGGTGCCAAGAATGAACAAGGGAAATGGAAGCCATTGGAGACTTAGCTTATTTACTACATTTTGAAGATCAAAGTGGCATGCAATGAAAAGAAAAATCTGCAATGAAAGAAAAAGAAAAAGAGATGGCACGCAAAAGTAAGAAATTCAAAGAAAGAAAGTTGTTTCGGTATCACTTGATTTCAATGGACATAGACACAGTTTAGTATCCATCTAAATCCGAATTTTGGGTGTTGGAAATCAGTAATACAGTGCCAAATTAATTGGAGCAGTTTTGAAGAAGAAATCTTCAATGAAAAGCAAAAATGGCACACAAGCAAAAGCAAAGTTATGCCATATAGAAAAAAAATCAGTAAGCTGAATTTGCAGCTGAATTTGTAGCTGCTAGAGCTGTTCTTTGCCGAGATCAGCAACACCTTGTGGAGACTGCACACAAGCTGGATAATCTGAACATGGCAGCAAATCAGTGCCAAAAACAGAGGAAGAAAAGGAAACTTCTGTGTGGATTAGCAATCGAAGTGAAGCTGGACTGTTTTGAATACTGGAACTGAATTGGGAATGCAAGATGCTGCTGCCAAGAATTAAGATCAAACCATTCGACAGCATAAGAATTATGGAGAGCAGAGAGGTTGATACTTGAGCTGTAAATGCAGTGATAAAAGAAAAACAAAGCAGTGAATTGCTAGTGAGGCAGTTTATGCCAAGAAGAAGCTGGAATTAGATTTTTCAAGGGCTGTGAATCAGAGAAAAAATTCGGAAATGCATCAAAAGATGTTGAGTACATCACAGCTGATCAGAGACAGAATTTGGAAGCTGAGACAAAAGAAAAAAAAAAGAAAGCAGTTTGAAAAAAAAAATGAAAAGAAACCAAGTGGACACAATTGAGTTGGCATTGAAAATCATTGAAGTTCTCTGATCTGAATTAAACTCTTTGCTCCATTACATTCTGAATTCACTAGAGAGAAGGAAAGAAAGAAAAAAATCTGAGAAAAGAGTGAAAGAAGCAAGGTTGGCACAAAAATTGAAACTTGGCACATTGAGATCAAATAGAGTTATTTTTCATCCAAGTCAAAGGAATTTACTCAAGATTTACTCCACCACGCTTTTGATATCATTAGAAGACTGTTCAGATGGGGCAAAGCACATTGGAAATATTTTTGAGCAACCAAGTCTTCCACTTTACCCATTTTTCCATTATCTTTGCTTTTATTCCATTTCTCACCATTCTCTTTGTCTTACATTTGTTTGAATAATTTTTATAGTTGTTGATCCTAATCATGATTAATGGTGGAGATTAGATAATAAGCAAGCCTATGGTAGTTCGAGAAGCATATGTGTAAGAGTGAGCTCCATTTCCATCACCAACTTAGAACTTAAGAGAGAGCCACCAAAACTTCCCTTGAAAGGCTAATGATTTAAATTCATCTCAATGACTCATGATTGATGAAGAGGCTAAGTTGTTGATTTAAGGACAAGATACTAATCCATAGAGCTTAGATTTATGAGAATTGACAACCCTAGGTAATTTCTTTTCATTTGCTTCTAATTATGCTTAAGAGAGCCTAAGGGATACTTATTTAGTAGTTTCGCGAGACGCTCAAGGTTAAGTGTGGGGGAGTTGATAAGCACCATTTTATTGATTATTTTAATTGCTTAAATCCATGTTTGACCTATGTTTTTATTGCTTAATTATGATTTTACCCTAGGTTTTGGAACTTTATCTCATTTTGGACTTAATTGCAAAATTACACAATTTTTGGATTAATTGGCCACTAATTTTCTGATATATTTTTGTAGGCATGAAAGGATCCTGGACCTAGGGCATATTGGGTCAAACTTGAGTCGGATGTGAACCGGATCGAATTATCAAGCCTACGATTAATCCGGGCCGTCCGATTCAAGAGCGGCTAGATCTGAGCCATCCGGGACGATCTGAAGCAATCCGAGCTAGGGTTAGGGTTGATCAAGCTCTATGATCAAGATCTAAAGGTTTCATCCCAATCGGAGCTAAATCAACCGTTGGATCAAGCAAGGAGGGCTCTAGAGCGTCCATTCACTGATTGAGTTGATCTGGACCATCCGTTGCACATCTGGAGGATCCGAGCTACCACAAGGCAGATCCTGACCCCAGATCATCATCATAAAAGTTTGGCTTAAATCAGATCAAGATCTACCGTTGGATCTCCTCCAATCAATCTGAGCCGTCCAATTCTAATTACTTAAGGAAATTTTTGCAGCAGCTGTTCTTCGTCGCGTCTCCGCCGCTACAGTACCCTTCACCGTTTCTTCTTCGTTTTCCAGTCGATTTTCTTCAATCCAAAGGGGCGCGACCCCTCAATCTTCATCTAGATCAAGAATTGGATCATTGGGGATAGCTAGGGTGGCGAATTCAGCTCAGATTACATCCGGACAGTGGTGTTTGAGGGTTTCGGCATCTCTGCTAACCAACCACTAGTATCTCGTCCACAAGCCATTTCCGACCATCTGAGCCGGCTGTAGGGGTTCTCAGGTGAGCTCAGATGAGTCCCAATTCACCATCGCAGTCCATCCATCGAGATACAAGAGATTGGACTGGAAAATTCCAGCCGAGTGAAGTTTGAGCAAATTCCATCAATCCAAGCTGCGCTCCACTGATTTGCTGTGCTTAGGGGTTCGAGGCCGGCTCTTGATTGACGACCAAGAAAGTCTTGAGCTTAGGGAAGCATTGAGGAGTAGCTTAGTTCTTTAGATTTCAATGTTTCATAGCTGTAATTGGATTTTGGCACTGTTCTGTTTCTGCAGTTTCGTATCAGTAGTTTAATTCCAAGTTTCTGATTCGTTTAGCTTAATTAGGTTGTCAATCTTTAAGTTAGTTAGTTTACAAGCTTGTTTAGATGATAATTAGATTTAATTTCAGTAGTTTGCAATTTATTTCTTGCGTGCCATTTGAACCCTTGCGTATCAGCCCAAATCTGAATTTGCCATTTAGTTTCTGAGATTTTCAAATTGTTTCACTGTTAGTGATGCTAATTCAGTAGTTTAAGTTTGTTTAGATCTTAGCTTCATTTCTTAATCTAGTGTAGCGTGGCAAGATCGAATTTCAGTTTGTTTCCCAGCTGAGCTTGAATATCAATCCCCTGTTTTCAGCTTTCGAATTACTGCATTCAATTCAGTTTACTTCATTTTCATTTATGAAATTGGTTTCGAATTACTTTGTTTCTGCATCCATCTGTGCTTAAATTTTGCATCGATTCATCTGCTTTACAGCAATTATCTTGTACAAACTAGAGATTTGCATTCCTCTCAGTTTTGGCACAAAGGTCTGCAATTGAATTGGACTGAATTCCAATTCTGCAAACCCAGCTCAGTTCAGAAACTTCATGTCATAAGCTTTTGAGTTTCGAATCCATTAAATGGGAATTCGACTTAAGCTTTGCTGATCATAAAAAAATAGCAAATCCATTTTAGTCATTTGCTTGTTTTGTGTCCAAGTTAACTGCTACGTTTTCAGTTTCTGCACACTATCTGTGCTGTTTTCAGTTTCAATTCTGCATTGAGTATCAAGCTGTAAGTCAGCTGCAAATTTCTGAATTCATACCAAGTAATCTTCAGCTTCTCTGCCAATTCGTTTCCTGAATTTTACCGCAGCTTGCATCTGCTGTCCTTGCATCCAAATGGTGATTCTGAATTCTGCATTTAGGTTATGCCATTCTGCACTCAGGTGCTGCTTAGAATTCTTGCTGCATTCTTGGGCAGTTTCTGCAGAATTAGGAAACGTTTCTAAGCTGATTAGCAAAATTTCGTAGCATCAGTTCCTAGTATCAATAAATTAACTGAATTCATTTTGCTACCTCTGAATTTCTGCAGTTTTCTGCAGAATTGGTGTATCAAGTCTCAATTCTGCATGTGAGGTTTTGGAATTCTGCACTCCATTTAGTTGGAGCATTTGTTTCTCCAGTTTCTGCCAGATTTTTGAATCAATCAGCCAATTGACTTGCTAGTTTGTAGCTTAAGCATTTGTTTTAGTTTTTGGCACTTAAGTTCTCCTTTGCGTACCAAGATTCATTCACTTCTTCCATTTTGTATCAAGTGCAGATTAGGGAGTGATTTGTAGCAAGTTACATGGAACTTCTAGTGTGCCGTGATGTTTGAATTCAATTAGTTTTGCATTCGAATTGTTCTGAACTTCTCTGCATTGGTTTTCCTCTGGACTTTGTAGCTAGTTGTGTAGTGATTGTCCAAAGCTTGATTGCTGAATTTTCATAGATAGCATTTGATCTAAGTCGGCTAGCTTCTGAAAATTGTATCCACTGTTTTGTTGCATCTTTGCTTCGTATTTGTTGCTGAATTTGAGATCAGATTCACTTTCTAAAAATTGCTTAAGTTCTTTAGATGAATAAGTGGTCCTTTTGATTGAATGATAACTTGCTATCACTTGTTCAGATCCATGGTGGAGTTTTCCTTTATTTTCATTGTGATTCCATTTCTATTTAGAACCAAACCCAGATTACATTTGAAACCCATAAACGCAAACGACACCTAAATACAAGCGCAAATCAAACAAACTCTCAACTAGTCCCTGAGAAAAATACGACCTGTGGCCCCTATATTACATTTCCATATTTTTGATTGTAAAAAGGGTTTCCAGTTATTCATTGCATTCATTTATATATTTAAATTTGATGAGCCCATACATTTCGTGACAACTTTAATTAGTATAATTTGGGCCTATCAAGTATCCTACTATACTCCACCTTGTAAAGGTATAGAAGTCATTAAAAGCATAAGCTTAGCCTCATTACATGTGGTAGGGCAGCACCAATTCATTCTAGGATTGGGATAGAGATAACGTATCTCTTGTGCTGTTACACAACTTCTGCAACTTTGTTGTCCCATTGAACCAAGATCTTGGGATCTCCAGTCAACAAGGTTGGGTTACCGCTACAGTTATTTTTAGTTGTAGAATTTTAATCCCATTCCTCTTGATGAGCAGTATACTTGATCTCGATTTAGCCCCTTCGTAAGGGGATCTGCCAAATTATCCTTAGATTTGACATAGTCGATTGCAATCACTCCGTTCGAAATCAACTGCCTAATGGTATTGTGTCGACGACGTATATGTCGTGACTTACCATTATACATACTACTCTGTGCCCTTCCAATTGCCGATTGACTATCACAGTGGATCAGTACGGCAGGCACAGGTTTTGTCCAGCTCGGAATATCTTCCAAGAAATTCCGCAGCCATTCAGCTTCTTCAGCTGCTTTGTCAAGTGCTATAAACTCGGATTCCATAGTTGACCGAGCAATGCACGTTTGCTTAGTGGATTTCCAAGATACTGCTCCCCCACCGATCGTGAATACATATCCACTAGTTGATTTGGAGTCTTTTGTATCTGATATCCAATTAGCATCACAATATCGTTCCAAAACAGCGGGATATTTTCCGTAATGTAATCCGTAGTTCATAGTATATTTTAAATATCTAAGAACTCGCATCAATGCTTTCCAATAGGTGTCATTTGGATTACTCGTAAAACAACTTAGTTTGTTGACCACACAGGCAATATCCGGACGTGTGCAGTTTGTGAGATACATCAAACTGCCTATTATCCAAGAATATTCTAATTGTGATATGGGTTCACCATGGTTCTTTGCTAAGTGTTGACTTAGATCCATAGGTGTTTTCACTGTAGAGAGATCGTTAGCATTGAATCTTTTCAATACTGACTCTACATAATGGGTTTGTGTTAAAACTATCCCATCGGATGTTCTGAGAATTTTAATTCCCAATATGACATCTGCTAGACCCATATCTTTCATATCGAAATTGATGGTCAACATTTTCTTAGTACTCATGATTGCATCATGATTACTTCCCATTATAAGCATGTCGTCTACGTATAGACAGACAATTACATAATTTTGAGGTGTGCTCTTGACATAAATGCATTTGTCACATTCATTTATTCTGAATTCGTTTGACAGCATTATTTTGTCAAATTTTTCGTGCCATTGTTTTGGCGCTTGTTTAAGTCCGTACAACGACTTAACAAGTCTACACACCTTTCCTTCATTTCCAGGAGCTACGAACCCCTCGGGTTGCTCCATGTAGATTTCTTCTTCCAACTCACCATTTAAGAACGCAGTTTTAACATCCATTTGATGTATTTCAAGGTCATATAGTGCTGCGATAGCTATCAGCACTCGTATGGACGTAATCCTTGTCACCGGTGAGTAGGTATCGAAGTAATCAAGACCTTCCTTTTGCTTGTACCCTTTGGCTACAAGTCTGGCCTTATACTTGTCAACCGATCCATCAGCTTTATACTTGCGTTTTAGTATCCACTTACAACCTAGTGGTTTAACACCAGAAGGAAGGTCTACTAATTCTCAAGTATGGTTATTCATGATGGACTCGATTTCACTATTGACAGCTTCTTTCCATAATGGGGCGTCGGGACTAGAGAGAGCTTCGCTTAAAGTTCTTGGGTCCACTTCTGACATGAAGGTCATGAAATCTGGCCCGAACGATTTCTCAACTCTAGCCCGTTTGCTCCGACGTGGCTCTTCGCTTTGATCGTCAATAGTTCTTTTATGACAACTAAGTTCAGGAACGTCATTTTCGTTAGGACTTCCGTTGTCATTATTTTGAATGTTTCCCTTCTTATTAGGGAATATGTTTTCAAAGAATATTGCATTCTGAGATTCTATGGTTGTACCCGCATGAATATCAGGAATGTCTGACTTATGAACTATGAAGCGATATGCACTACTGTTTTGAGCATATCCGACAAATATTGCATCGAACGTTTTAGGTCCGATCTTTACTTGCTTTGGCTTAGGTACTTCGACCTTTGCCAAGCACCCCCACACTTTCAAGTATTTGTATGATGGCTCGCGGCCTTTCCATAGTTCATATGGCGTTTTATCATTTTTCTTGTGAGGGATTTTGTTGAGAATGAGATTTGCTGATAATATAGCTTCCCCCCAAAAATTCTGGGGTAAACTTGAATTTATCAGCAAAGCATTCATCATTTCTTTTAGTGTTCGATTTTTATGTTCGGCAACACCATTCGATTGAGGTGAGTAAGGTGTCGTTGTTTGATGAATAATGCCAGATTCTGAACAGAATTCTTCAAACGGTGCACCATATTCTCCACCTCTATCGCTACGAATTATTTTAATTCATTTTTCAAGTTGATTCTCAACTTCTGTTTTGTAGGTTCTGAAAGCTTCTAAGGTTTCGTCTTTACTCCTTAAAAAAAAGACATAATAGAACCTCGTGCAGTCATCAATAAAAGTGATGAAGTACTTCTTACCTCCTTTAGTTTGCACGAATTTTAAGTCACATAGATCACTATGTATTAATTCTAGAGGAGTCGTTGACCTTTCCATCGAATGAAAAGGTAGTCTCGTCATTTTAGCTTCCACGCACACTTCACATTTGTGTGTATCGTTAACATCGATGTTCGGTAATAAATTTAGTTTAACGAGACGTTTCAGCGTATTATTATTGACATGCCCAAGACGATCATGCCATAAATTGAAACTCTCAACAACATAGCTGGAAGCTTTTATTTTATTACCATCAAAATCACGATGTATAGTCATTACAACCATTTTGAACAGATTTTGTTCCATATATCCCTTGCCTACGAAGATACCGTTCTTCGTTAGTACAAAGTTGTTGGACTGGAACACTAGTTTGAATCCAGCTTTGACAAGTGCCGATCCAGAAACTAAGTTCTTTCTGATGTCTGGAACATGGAGCACATCAATGAGAGTTAGCTCCTTCCCGGACGTCATTTTAAGAACTACTTTCCCGACTAGTCCAACGATCGGGGATGTCATGGAATTGCCCATATAGAGCTTTCTTCCACTTATCGGGGTATACTTGGAGAACAGCGCTTTGTCGGAACAGACGTGGCGGGTTGCTCCAGTATCGATCCACCACTGCCTCGGGTTGTCCACCAGGTTGGCTTCAAACACGACTGCAGTGAGATCCAAGGTACTGAGATCAATGTCAGTGGAAGTTGCGACCTGGTTCGCAACATTCTTCGGACTCTTGGTTGTCTTCTTTGGGCATCTACAGTCTTTAGACATGTGTCCATTTTTTCCACAGTTGTAGCAGGAGCCCTTGAACTTCTTGCCTTGAGCCTTCTGTTTGGTTTGCTTCGGCTTCTTGGCTTTTGGTTCTGCCAGGTTGGACATGTCTTCGATTGTCCGCTTCGTTCCTTTAGGGTTGGATAATTTTCGATTATCCTCCTCTATTCGCAGCTTCAAGATAAGGTCTACAAGTCCCATCTCCTTCTGCTTGTGCTTTAGGTAATTCATGAAATCTGTCCATGACGGAGGGAGCTTCTCGATTACCGCAGCTACTTTGAATGACTCGTTCAATGGCATGCCTTCGGCGTCCAGATTATGCATTATCAGTTGCATATCTTGGACTTGAGACGTGACGCTCTTGGAATCCACCATTTTGAAATCCAAAAACCGACCGACGATGAATTTCTTCAGTCCGGCATTCTCGGTTTTGTACTTCTTCTCTAGTGATTCCCACAGAGATTTGGCCGTCTCGATCATGCAATATACGTTGTATAGCGCGTTGTCCAGCGCGTTCAGAACGTAATTGCGGCACAGGAAGTCACCATGAGACCACGCATCGCGAGCAGTGTTACTACCGGAATTGTCTTCCGTAGCGGCTGGCGGGTCTTCACGCAGAAACCGTACAAGGTTTAGCGTGGTTAAGTAGAACAGCATCTTCTGCTGCCATCTTTTGAAGTCGGCTCCGTTGAATTTCTCTGGCTTCTCGGCGTGAGGGATGGCGGTTGGAACGTCGTTGATCCTCGTCATATCAGTTTGCTGATATCGTTTTACGCTTGTAGGGATTTGTTGTCCGTCCTCGGTATTTGACATAGTCGGTTTGCGACTTATCGGTACTTCCGGGAGGTTGCTGCCGGTAGGCAAACTGATTTGTACGTCGAGGCTAGTGTTCGACACTATCTCCGTAAAACGATATTGCTCCGCTACAGGTGCTCACGGATAGCAGCAATTCGTTCCCAAGATACAACGACGTCGTCTCGAAATAGTAGCACTCCAAATTTCGAGACCGACGAACTTGATCGCAGGTTTTTCGAACTCTTTATGCAGAGGATGCTTGAATGCTATGCTTAGAAATGCAATTCTGAATGAGATGAATTTCCAAATGAGAAGGGATCTTTATATAGTTGGTGAAGAGGTAAGTAACCCTTAGTGAGGAGTGATCTAGATCGTCCAGATCAAAAAGACATAACCCTTTGGAAAGGGTTTAATCTCATCCATCAGATCTGAAGAGTTATAACTCTTCAGATCTCTTTTGATCAGATCCATTGGATCTGAAGAGTTTTAACTGTTCAGATTATGGAATGATCTCGTCCATTGGATTCGAAGAGACTTATCTCTTCATCCATCTTGATCTCAGCCGTCAAATCACTTCATTTAATCCAACGCTTCAGATCAAACCCCCCTCATCAATGGTCAGTTTATAACCCAGAGCCATCAACGCTCCAGATCGCATCCACTGCGATTTATCACCATCTTCGATCCGACGATTGCCATCCGTTTATCCAATCATCAGTACAGTCACCGATCTCTACACGCAGACGCTGCCACGTCATGTGCCACAAAGGCACTGCCATGTCATTGTCACCTGGAGCATAAAGAAAGCTCCTCGCGACGATGAGAAGTGCAAAGTGCAAAGTGCGCCTACAAAGCGCCCATTGCGCGCGTGTGCGCGTGTGTGCGCGCGGCGGGCGGCGGGCTCGCAGGTGCGAGCACCTGCTCGCCCATGGCTAGAGAGCTCCTGTGCTTGTTGTGTTAACTATATTAACACAGCAACACATATAAGGAAGCTTTGGCTTGCGCCGGTAAGCGATGTGGGACTAAAAACCCCATCCTTCCTTAATATGTATTTTGGATACAACCTTTCGCCATTAATTTCTCATTCACCCATAATCGGTTTTGAGCAAATTAATAGTCTAAATTAATCTACGTGAAACGTAGACTTCGATTTTGAAGTCATATCAAACTTTCAACGATCGATGGCACCTTGATTTTGTATCGCAAAATCAT
>JAGFNQ010000159.1:138245-172205 GCA_024364735.1 Boesenbergia rotunda | reverse complement strand
CGCTCTCCTTAAAACTTCTCTCAAAATATTTTTATATTAGACTTAAAAATGGTCTAAAACATAAGGAGAAGAGTTTTACATTAAGGGGGAGAGAAAGGGAATTTTATTTTTAAGCTATTTCAAAATTTTAAGCATTTCTAAGTGGTTCGAAGTTATTTTTAGTGCATGTTTTTTTTAAATAAAATTTTCCTTAGTAATCAAAATTGTCTGAGAAAAAGGGTTTTTAACAAAGTTTAAGCTTGCTTTTCAAAAGTGTCTATGGATACAAATACTTTTGCTCTTTTTTGAAAAATACTTTGTCAAAAACCTATTTTTGGTAGAACTCAAAACTCCCCATTAGAAACCTTGCTAACCCATGTATGCTTTTGATATATGTCAAAGGGGGAGGAAAGGTCAAAGTTAAGTATTTTAAGTAGTTTATAACACAAGTATTCAGGGTTTTATGAAAAATAAAGAATTTTTATTTCTCAACTCTACAGTTATGCTTCAGTTATGCTTCACTGTTTACCTTATGCTCTTAACTGTTGCAATTTTTTAACTTAACTTTGAATTGTGTTGCCATAATCAAAAAGGGGGAGATTGTTGGTGCAGGAAGCACCAGATCGAACCTTGTTTTGATATTGGCAAAGGATTCAAAGTTAAGGGTTGTTTGGTATCTAACAATGCTGCTTGAGAGTGCAGGAAACAAAGTCCTAGCGAAGGGCTGCTAGGCACCTGACGATGGGCTGTCAGGAAACCAAGTCCTGGCGAAGGGTTGCTGGGGGAAAACCAAATCCTGGCGAAGGGCTGCTAGGCGAAAACCAAGTCCTGGCGAAGGGCTGCTAGGCGAAAACCAAGTCCTGGCGAAGGGCTGCTAGGCGAAAACCAAGACCTGGCGAAGGGCTGCCGGGCAAAAGTCCAACTGGAGGATCCGGTTGGCACCAGGTAAATTCTCCCGAGAGGAGTAGGTGAGGACGCGTTCCCCTTGAGGGAACATTAGGCGTCGGTTCGACCTAGGGCTCCATTTTGGAGACCCAAAGTCAGAACCAAGACAGCCAAGGCTGTGTAAAATTAACTTATTAATTGCTGTTTTGAACTAACCCTGGATGCAGGACCGAAGGACTGTGTTTCTGCAGCTCAGAGAGCCTCAAAGGAGTGAGGCAGTAGCTGAGCAGGGCGCCCCGGATGTTTCGGGCGCCCCAGAGTCAACCCAAAGTCAGCAGAGCAAGTAAACGCCCCGACAGCAGCACATTTGGGGGCGCCCCGGATGTGTCGGGCGCCCCGCATGTCGGGCGCCCCGCGTGTCTCGGGCGCCCACTGTGCCACGCCACTGAAGGCTGCTGCAGCTCACTCTCGCGAAGCCCTGAAGATGACGCTTTGACCGGTCAACCGGGCGCCCCGCGCGCGTCGAGCGCCCCGGTCAAAGCTGATCCCGAAGATGAAGAGATCAGCCTTGACCAGAGGGCTCGCCGGATCAAGAGCCACGTGGGGGGCGCCCCGAGCATGTCGGGCGCCCCCTGCCCTATATAAAGAGGGCCTCGACCCTATTCTTGAAACAACCAATTCCTTCGACAATTCTACGCTCTTCTGCTTCCACGACACGCTCCAGAAAGCTGCCAACTCAAGCCGACGACGTCCCGCTGCTCCAGAACTTCAATCTTCACCGGACGTCGGTAACAAGAGTTGTATTTAAGTTTACGAGAATATTTTTATTATTATCTGTGTGTAAACTTTTGCGAACTTATAGAATTGCCCGCAGAAAATGGTCAACGACCGTGGGCCTTGGACTAGGAGTCGACCCAGGCTCCGAACCAAGTAAACCAGCTGTGTTTGCGTTATTGTGTTCTCTTTTATTTCCGCTGCGCACCCGCTCTTTTTAAATCCGAACGAATTGCGACATTCACCCCCCCCTCTCTCGCATTTCTCGATCCAACACATTCGATTGAGGTGAGTAAGGTGTCGTTGTTTGATGAATAATGCCAGATTCTGAACAGAATTCTTCAAACGGTGCACCATATTCTCCACCTCTATCGCTACGAATTATTTTAATTCGTTTTTCAAGTTGATTCTCAACTTCTGTTTTGTAGGTTCTGAAAGCTTCTAAGGTTTCGTCTTTACTCCTTAAAAGAAAGACATAACAGGACCTCGTGCAGTCATCGATAAAAGTGATGAAGTACTTCTTACCTCCTCTAGTTTGCACGAATTTTAAGTCACATAGATCACTATGTATTAATTCTAGAGGAGTCGTTGACCTTTCCACCGAATGAAAAGGTAGTCTCGTCATTTTAGCTTCCACGCACACTTCACATTTGTGTGTATCGTTAACATCGATGTTCGGTAATAAATTTAGTTTAACGAGACGTTTCAGCGTATTATTATTGACATGCCCAAGACGATCATGCCATAAATTGAAACACTCAACAACATAGCTGGAAGCTTTTATTTTATTACCATCACACGATGTATAGTCATTACAACCATTTTGAACAGATTTTGTTCCATATATCCCTTGCCTACGAAGACACCGTTCTTCGTTAGTACAAAGTTGTTGGACTGGAACACTAGTTTGAATCCAGCTTTGACAAGTGCCGATCCAGAAACTAAGTTCTTTCTGATGTCTGGAACATAGAGCACATTAATGAGAGTTAGCTCCTTCCCGGACGTCATTTTAAAACTACTTTCCCGAGTCCAACGATCGGGGATGTCATGGAATTGCCCATATAGAGTTTTCTTCCACTTATCGGGGTATACTTGGAGAACAGCGCTTTGTCGGAACAGACGTGGCGGGCTGCTCCAGTATCGATCCACCACTGCCTCGGGTTGTCCACCAGGTTGGCTTCAAACACGACTGCAGTGAGATCCAAGGTACTGAGATCAATGTCAGTGGAAGTTGCGACCTGGTTCGCAACATTCTTCGGACTCTTGGTTGTCTTCTTTGGGCATCTGCAGTCTTTAGACATGTGTCCATTTTTTCCACAGTTGTAGCAGGAGCCCTTGAACTTCTTGCCTTGAGCCTTCTGTTTGGTTTGCTTCGGGTTCTTGGCTTTTGGTTCTGCCAGGTTGGACATGTCTTCGATTGTCCGCTTCGTTCCTTTAGGGTTGGATAATTTTCGATTATCCTCCTCTATTCGTAGCTTCAAGATAAGGTCTTCAAGTCTCATCTCCTTCTGCTTGTGCTTTAGGTAATTCTTGAAATCTGTCCATGACGGAGGGAGCTTCTCGATTACCGCAGCTACTTTGAACGACTCGTTCAATGGCATGCCTTCGACGTCCAGATTATGCATTATCAGTTGCATATCTTGGACTTGAGACGTGACGCTCTTGGAATCCACCTTTTTGAAATCCAAAAACCGGCCGACGATGAATTTCTTCAGTCCGGCGTTCTCGGTTTTGTACTTCTTCTCTAGTGATTCCCACAGAGATTTGGCCGTCTCGATCATGCAATATACGTTTTATAGCGCGTTGTCCAGCGCGTTCAGAACGTAGTTGCGGCACAGGAAGTCACCATGAGACCACGCATCGCGAGCAGCGTTACTACCGGAATTGTCTTCCGTAGCGGCTAGCGGGTCTTCACGCAGAAACCGTACAAGGTTTAGCGTGGTTAAGTAGAACAGCATCTTCTGCTGTCATCTTTTGAAGTCGGCTCCGTTGAATTTCTCCGGCTTCTCGGCGTGAGGGATGGCGGTTGGAACGTCGTTGATCCTCGTCATATCAGTTTGTTGATATCGTTTTACGCTTGTAGGGATTTGTTGTCCGTCCTCGGTATTTGACATAGTCGGTTTTGCGACTTGTCAGTACTTCCGGGAGGTTGCTGCCGGTAGGCAAACTGATTTATACGTCGAGGCTATTGTTCAACACTATCTCCATAAAACGATATTGCTCCGCTACAGGTGCTCACGGATAGCAGCAATTTGTTCCCAAGATACAACGACGTCGTCTCGAAATAGTAGCACTCCAAATTTCGAGACCGGCGAACTTGATCGCAGGTTTTTCGAACTCTTTATGCAGAGGATGCTTGAATGCTATGCTTAGAAATGCAATTCTGAATGAGATGAATTTTCAAATGAGAAGGGATCTTTATATAGTTGGTGAAGAGGTAAGTAACCCTTAGTGAGGAGTGATCTGGATCGTCCAGATCAAAAAGACATAACCCTTTGGAAAGGGTTTAAACTCATCCGTCAGATCTGAAGAGTTATAACTCTTCAGATCTCTTTTGATCAGATCCATTGGATCTGAAGAGTTTTAACTCTTCAGATTATCGAATGATCTCGTCCATTGGATTCGAAGAGACTTATCTCATCATCCATCTTGATCTCAGCCGTCAGATCACTTCATTTAATCCAACGCTTCAGATCAAACCCCCCCTCATCAATGGTCAGTTTATAACCCAGAGCCATCAACGCTCCAGATCGCATCCACTGCGATTTATTACCATCTTCGATTGGACGATTGCCATCCGTTTATCCAATCATCAGTACAGTCACCGATCTCTACACGCAGACGAAGTGCAAAGTGCGCCTACAAAGCACCCATTGTGTGCGTGTGCGCGTGGCGGGCGGCGGGCTCGCAGGTACGAGGACCTGCTCGCCCATGGCTAGAGAGCTCCTGTGCTTGTTGTGTTAACTATATTAACACAACAACACATATAAGGAAGCTTTGGCTTGCGCCGGTAAGCGATGTGGGACTAAAAACTGTTGGTGCAGGAAGCACCAGATCGAACCTTGTTTTGATATTGGCAAAGGATTCAAAGTTAAGGGTTATTTGTTGTCTAACAATGCTGCTTGAGAGTGCAGGAAACAAAGTCCTAGCGAAGGGCTGCTAGGCACCTGACGATGGGCTGTCAGGAAACCAAGTCCTGGCGAAGGGTTGCTGGGCGAAAACCAAGTCCTGGCGAAGGGCTGCTAGGCGAAAACCAAGTCCTGGCGAAGGGCTGCTAGGCGAAACTCAAGACCTGGCGAAGGGCTGCTGGGCAAAAACCAAGTCCTGGCGAAGGGCTGCTGGGCGAAACTCAAGACCTGGCGAAGGGCTGCCGGGCAAAAGTCCAACTGGAGGATTCGGTTGGCACCAGGTAAAACTCTCCCGAGAGGAGTAGGTGAGGACGCGTTCCCCTTGAGGGAACATTAGGCGTCGGTTCGACCTAGGGCTCCATTTTGGAGATCCAAAGTCAGAACCAAGACAGCTAAGGCTGTTTTAACTAACTTATTATTTGCTGTTTTGGACTAACCCTGGATGCAGGACAGAAGGACTGTGTTTCTGCAGCTCAGAGAGCCTCAAAGGAGTGAGGCCGTAGCTGAGCAGGGCGCCCCGGATGTGTCGGGCGCCCCAGAGTCAACCCAAAGTCAGCAGAGAGGTAAACGCCCCGACAGCAGCGCAATTGGGGGCGCCCCGCGTCTGTCGGGCGCCCCGCATGTCGGGCGCCCCGCGTGTCTCGGACGCCCACTGTGCCACGCCACTAAAGGCGGCTGCAGCTCACCCTCGCGAAGCCTCGGTGATAAAGTTTGACCGGTCAATCAGGCGCCCCGTGCGCGTCGGGCGCCCCAGTCAAAAACAATCCCGAAGATAACGAGATCAGCTTTGACTAGAGCATCGCCGGATCTGCTGCCACGTGGAGGGCGCCCCGAGCATGTCGGGCGCCCCCTGCCCTATATAAAGAGGGCCTCGACCCTCTTCTTGGATAACAAATTCCTTCGACAATTCTACGCTCTTCTGCTTCCACGACACGCTCCAGAAAGCTGCCAACTCAAGCCGACGACGTCCCGCTGCTCCAGAACTTCAATCTTCACCGGACGTCGGTAACAAGAGTTGTATTTAAGTTTACGAGAATATTTTTATTATTATCTGTGTGTAAACTTTTGCGAACTTATAGAATTGCCCGCAGAAAACGGTCAACGACCGTGGGCCTTGGACTAGGAGTCGACCCAGGCTCCGAACCAAGTAAACCAGCTGTGTTTGCGTTATTGTGTTCTCTTTTATTTCCGCTGCGCACCCGCTCTTTTTAAATCCGAACGAATTGCGACATTCACCCCCCCTCTCTCGCATTTCTCGATCCAACAAGTGGTATCAGAGCGGGGTTATTCAAAGTTGGTGCAACCACCACTTTGAAATTTCTTTTCGGATTTTTTTTTGCTTTATTTTTTTAAATAAATAATATCTGTGAGTGTATTTAAAATATCCTTACGTCTTTTTCAATTCTGAATTCTCATTTTTTCACCATAAGTCAGAATTGATAAAAGAATCAATTTGTGAAAATTTGTCATAAAATTTTTATTATTATTTTAATATTTTTCCTCGAAATTCGTGCTACCTTAATTCGAGAAATTTTTTTTCTCTTACTTTTTCTTCATTAATCAAAATTGTTAAAATCAACATTTTCTAAAAAAAATTTATTATTATTTTAATATTTTCCCTCGAAATTCGTGCAATATTTTTTTGTTGCTCCCGCACTACTAATCCAAGACCAAGTCTTGGTACATCTCTGTTTTTTATTGTGTGCAAGATTTAAACTAATGGCCAATCAAGAATGGAATAGTGTCCGTCCACCCCTATTCTGTGGCGAGAACTTCAGAACCTGGAAGAGCCTAATGGAATCTCACCTAAAGACCCATCTGGATTTATGGATGATGATCCAAACAGGGTTTTCAGCACCTACAGAAGATGGAAAGTTGATCGCCTGGGATAAATTGGACGAACCAACTCTGAGGAAGATTGAGTCCGATGCAAGGGCTACTGCAATCCTACAGTGTGGCCTAACCAATGAAGAATTAAAGCGGGTCGGATCCTTCAGATGTGCTAAAGAAATCTGGGAAAAACTGATTGACCTTCATCAAGAGATCTCAGATGAAGAAGAAGATCAGGTAAGTTATCTTGTCCTTTCGGTCCAAGTACAAATAGCTGAGTCAGAGACTGAACTCGAATCCAAAGTCGAACTAGAATCAGAAGACAAATTGACTGAGACGGTAACAAATTTTGAATTCTGTTCAAAATTAGAATTAAATAATCAAATAGATACTGTAATGGTCGAGGAAGGTATAAATTCTATTGCAGGGAAAACTCCAAGAAAACTGCAAAAGAGGTCTAAACCAGTACCTAGGTCCGACTCAGAACTTGACGATGAAGAAGGAGATCCTCGGAAACGGGTCCGAATGGCTCACAACCACTACAAAATGCCGAAAGAACAATCAATCAAAAGAAAGATGGCTAGAATCAAGGGGGAGATTCCCAATCGGGAATCAAGAGGTAAATTTACAATATTTCAAAATCCATTATTTACCATGAATAATATGATTGAATCTTATAAATCAGTTAAGGCTAATGTGTTAGCAAATTTAATTCATAATGTTGTTGTTTTTGATAATCCAGAATATTATTACGATTATGATGTAACTTAGATAATTTTTGCATTAACTGTATGTTTCTTTTTATTTTATTTTTTTTTTGGTTAAAATTAGGATTGATTAGTTTAAGGACAAAATAGTTTAACTGAAATTTGGACAACATAGTATTGGGTGGAGGTGAGATGATAGTACGTTAGGGAAGCCAATTTGGCGGAACTAGCCGAAGCTACCGATCCAAGACCCAAACTAGTTAGACCAGAAATTTTTCAAAGAATAATTTTGAAAATGAAATTTCATTAAAAGGCTTTGTCAAGGAAAGGGTGGATGATCCCATAAGGCTACGGCCAAAGAAGGCCTAGTGCCTCGCCAAGACCTGGAAGCCAATTTTTGAAATTCAAATTCAAATTATTTTTTGTTAAATTCGAATCTAACACAAATTTTTAGTTAATTTTAGATTCAAATATCTTTTTTCAAAATAAATTTAAATTGTGTTTAAAAAATTAATTTAACTCTTTAAATTTATTCATGGTCTTTTCAAAATAAATCTTCTACTAAAACCTGTCTCACAAAAACCCTTAAGGTTAACATGCTTGATCATGTAGTACTGGGTGAGACATCTAGGACCTAAATGCATAACTCACTACTCTTTCAAATAAAATATACTTTCAAAAGTTATTCAAAGTTATTTCTTGTTTTCAAATTAATTCACTGTACTCTATTTTTTTTACATCTTTTATTTCATGTCCAATATCACAATAAATAAAGTCTAGGACTTGATTGGGTCAATTATTGGTCAAACCTAGTCAACATAGTCAAACATGGATAACACTGAAGTCCCCTAGGACATTAGATTGAGTTAAATAGTAAAGGGGAGTGGTTTATTCTTTTTAATTTTCTTTCAAAATATCTTTGAAAAATTATTATCATTTCAAAATGGTTTTCGAAAATTGTGTTATCATACCAAATTATATTTCCAAAAATCTATCTCCTTAAAAATTACCATACTCAAAAGGCATGTTCAAAATTGTTCCTTTAATTTTGACAAACCCTAAGACTAAGAGGAGGATTAACTTGTGGTCAACAAGCCTCCCAGGACTGTGTCAGATTTAAGGGAAGTTCAAATTAAAAGAAGAAGTTTTATGCCTTCAAATAATCACTATATTTTTCAAAATTGTGCTTTACAAAAATCATTATCATTTCAAAATGTTTTTCGAAAAAGGGGCTTATGTTTGAAAATTATCTTCATTTCAAGTTGAATTTCCTAAAATTATATTACCGTACTGATATTCAAAACTATTCTTTTGATTTTAATAAACCCTAAAGACACAGAGGAAGATCCACTTCATGATCCATAAGGACTTCTGGGATGTGTCAAATTTAGGGGGAGTTTGAGTCAAAAGAAGAATTTCTGAAATGTGTTTATTAATTTTTTTTTTGGTTATTAGACAATTCTTATAATTTAAATCAAACCTTAAGACTCAGAGGAAGATCGCTTGTAGTCAACAAGCTTCCTAGGACTGGGTCAAGTTTAGGGGGAGATCAAATTAAAAGAATTGTTGAAAATTTTTCAAAATATATGTTTTCATGCACTGCAAGTTTAAAATCCTTTTGAAAACATAAATAATTTTTCGTTCAAAATATTATTATTATTGTGGCCTATGAAATTGCTTTTGAAATAATATTTACTTGGGTTGGCGAATTTCCAGGACACTTAGGAAAATATCCTTGTAGTCAACAAGGTTTCCTAGGATTGTGTCAGACTGGAAAATAAACCAAGTCAAGCAAAATATTGTGTCTTCAAAAGGTCATACATTTTTCAAAATGTACTAGCATATACTTTCAAAGTACTATCATTTTTTTTGGAGATAGTGTTTACTTGAATTGGAGAACTTTTCCAGGACACTTAGAGAAATGTCCTTGTAATCAACAAGGTTTCCTAGGATTGTGTCAGACTAGAAAAGAAACCTAGTCAAGTAAAATATTTTATTTTCAAAATGCATAATACTTTTCAAAAATTACTCATATCTTTCAAAGTCTAATATTTTTCTAAAAGTACTTATGTGTTTCAAATCATAATTTATTTCAAAAGTACTTATGTCTTCAAAAATGCATAATATCTTTCAAAAAGTACTGCTATTTTTCAAAATATAATGTTTCCAGAAGTACAAATGTTTTTCAAGGCAAAAGTGTTCTAAGTGCGTGAAGCTTTTAAAGATTTGCCTACAAATACATTTAATCTAGAAATTTAAGTTTTTTTTGCCTTCAAAATTATTCTAAGTATCTTCTTGCTTTCAAAATTCATAGGCTCTGATACACAAACATTCTCCTTATCACTTCCTTCAAAATATTTTTCTTAATCGAACTTAAAAATGGTCTAAGGAGAAGAATTTAACATTAAGGGGGGAGAGATAGGAAAGAAAAGAGGGAATCAAATTTTTCAAATTTGAATTTCAAAAACATCCGAAGTACTTAATTTTTTTTAAAATCAATTTAAGTACTTGATTTTTTACTTAATTTTTTAAAATACAACTTAAGTACTTAACATTTTTTTTCCAATTACTTAACTATTTCTTTCAAAAATTATTTCTAAGTCTTTCTCAAAATTTTTTTTCAAGTACTTAACAATTCCTTTCAACAATTTATTTCAAGTATTTAAATGAGTTTAGTACTTAACTATTTTTAAACCAAGTACCTGACACTTAATTTTTTCAAACTTCTCAAAAGTACTTGCTTTATACTTGAAAATTATCTAAGTGTAAAAAGTTTTGTAAATATTTTTACTCTGTTTTTGAAATACTTTGTCAAAAACATAAAGCACTTAGAAAAACTCATACATCCCTGTTAGATACCTTGTTCACCCATGCCTGTTTTTGATATATGTCAAAGGGGGAGGAAAGGTCAAAGTTAAGAGTTGTAAATACAAGTATTCAGGGTTTTAGGGGAAGTATGAAAAATAAATTTTTTTTTTCAACTCTACATTTATTCTATTTATAAATAGTTATACTTCATTGCTTAAACCTTTTGTGCTTAAACTGCTATCTTTTTCCTTAACTTTGAATTGTGTTGCCATAATCAAAAAGGGGGAGATTGTTGGTGCAGGAAGCACCAGATCGAACCTTGTTTTGATATTGGCAAAGGATTCAAAGTTAAGGGTTATTTGTTGTCTAACAATGCTGCTTGAGAGTGCAGGAAACAAAGTCCTAGCGAAGGGCTGCTAGGCACCTGACGATGGGCTGTCAGGAAACCAAGTCCTGGCGAAGGGTTGCTGGGCGAAAACCAAGTCCTGGCGAAGGGCTGCTAGGCGAAAACCAAGTCCTGGCGAAGGGCTGTTAGGCGAAACTCAAGACCTGGCGAAGGGCTGCTGGGCAAAAACCAAGTCCTGGCGAAGGGCTGCTGGGCGAAACTCAAGACCTGGCGAAGGGCTGCCGGGCAAAAGTCCAACTGGAGGATCCGGTTGGCACCAGGTAAAACTCTCCCGAGAGGAGTAGGTGAGGACGCGTTCCCCTTGAGGGAACATTAGGCGTCGGTTCGACCTAGGGCTCCATTTTGGAGATCCAAAGTCAGAACCAAGACAGCTAAGGCTGTTTTAACTAACTTATTATTTGCTGTTTTGGACTAACCCTGGATGCAGGACCGAAGGACTGTGTTTCTGCAGCTCAGAGAGCCTCAAAGGAGTGAGGCCGTAGCTGAGCAGGGCGCCCCGGATGTGTCGGGCGCCCCAGAGTCAACCCAAAGTCAGCAGAGAGGTAAACGCCCCGACAGCAGCGCAATTGGGGGCGCCCCGCGTCTGTCGGGCGCCCCGCATGTCGGGCGCCCCGCGTGTCTCGGACGCCCACTGTGCCACGCCACTAAAGGCGGCTGCAGCTCACCCTCGCGAAGCCTCGGTGATAAAGTTTGACCGGTCAATCGGGCGCCCCGTGCGCGTCGGGCGCCCCAGTCAAAAACAATCCCGAAGATAACGAGATCAGCTTTGACTAGAGCATCGCCGGATCTGCTGCCACGTGGAGGGCGCCCCGAGCATGTCGGGCGCCCCCTGCCCTATATAAAGAGGGCCTCGACCCTCTTCTTGGATAACAAATTCCTTCGACAATTCTACGCTCTTCTGCTTCCACGACACGCTCCAGAAAGCTGCCAACTCAAGCCGACGACGTCCCGCTGCTCCAGAATTTCAATCTTCACCGGACGTCGGTAACAAGAGTTGTATTTAAGTTTACGAGAATATTTTTATTATTATCTGTGTGTAAACTTTTGCGAACTTATAGAATTGCCCGCAGAAAACGGTCAACGACCGTGGGCCTTGGAGTAGGAGTCGACCCAGGCTCCGAACCAAGTAAACCGGCTGTGTTTGCGTTATTGTGTTCTCTTTTATTTCCGCTGCGCACCCGCTCTTTTTAAATCCGAACGAATTGCGACATTCACCCCCCCCCCTCTCTCGCATTTCTCGATCCAACAAAAACCTCATCCTTCCTTAATATGTATTTTGGATACAACCTTTCGCCATTAATTTCTCATTCACCCATAATCGGTTTTGAGCAAATTAATAGTCTAAATTAATCTACGTGAAACGTAGACTTCGATTTTGAAGTCATATCAGACTTTCAACGATCGATGGCACCTTGATTTTGTATCGCAAAATCATATCCAACAGATTCGAGCTGCGTAAGTCCTTCCATGCTATTTAAAAAGTTTTTTTATTTTTAAATATAAAATTTTGCAACAAATATGTGGATTCATTGCAACATTGCAATGAATTTATAGATTTTTTGTTTGCAATAAATCCCAAATTCGTTCAAAAGTTGATTTTTTTAAAAAAAAATGGGATGCATTTAAAATGCCGTACATGGCCCTACATACCTCGGAATTTGACGATATAAGTTTCTATGGGTTTATATCGATCTGTTGATCATGTTAACTACCTCAAATGTGAATTTCAATGGATACACGGTGATCAATTAATTCTATAATCAAAATGGCCTTAAAACCTTTAAACTTATTGAATTTCTCTAACTCTTTAATCTACCTAATCTTTTAAATGTGAAAAATAATATATTCAGTGAAATTCACATTTGAGGCTCCTAATGCGATCGGGAGGTCGATACGGACATATATGACCTTGTTTCGTTTTGATCCGAGCTCTGTAAGACCTTCTACACTATTTAAAAGGTTTTTTATTTTTTTAGAAAATATAACATTTTACAAAGAATCTATGGATTCATTGCAAATTTATAACAAATATATAGACTCATTGCAAAATTTTGCAACGAATTCCAAATTCTTTGCAAATTTTTTTTTAGAGGCATGCGTTTAAAATACCGCACATGGCCCCATATAGTTCGGAATTCGACGAAATAAGTTTTTGTAGGTTCATATTGATCTCGTGAACACGTTGATGACATCGAATGCGAAATTCGATGGATATATCATGATCTATCAATTTTATAATAAAAAAGGCATTAATAAAATTAAACTTATTGAATTTCCCTGACTCTTTGATTCACCTTGTCGTTTAAATGTGGAAAATATATATCTGTTGAAATTTGTATTTGAGACCACTAATGTGTTCGGGAGGTTGACATGGAGACATAAAAACTTGTTTCTGTTAGAATTTTAGGGTCATATTGTACTTATAAATGTTGTATGTCATCAATTAAATAAGTCAAAATTATTGTGATCTAAATTTAGGAATTATGTAATTTGACGGAAGGGCTTAATTGTTATGAATAAAATATTGTGGATACCATGTGCTAATTCTAATTTGTTGAGGGGCCAAATTAGAAAAAGACAACCTTTGGATTCTATAAATAGGAGGTTATGGTCCCAGTTTGCAGACGATGCTTTTGTTTTGTTCCCCATCGACAAAACTCTTCGGAAACCTAAGGAAGTCTGCAGATTGAAGATCATCTCCGGAGGACCGATTGCAACGATGGATTCCGGTACGCTTTTGCGACTTTGGTTAAATTATCATGCTTGTTATTTCTTAAGAAGTGGAATAGAGATTAAGATTGTTCGTCAAGATCTCTCGACTTAAGATTTATTTACTACAGTTTCATCTCGATCGAGTTCCGTAAGTCCTTCTACGCTATTTAAATTTTTTTATTTTTAAAATATAAAATTTTGCAACGAATCTATGGATTCGTTGCAAATTTGCAATGAATCTACGGTTTGTTGTAAAAGTTTGCAATGAATTCTAAATTTGTTACCAAAGTTGTTTTTTTTTAAAAAAAAAGACATGCATTTAAAATTCTGTAATTAGCCTTACAGAGCTTGGAATTTGACGAAATAAGTTTCTATGAGTTTGTATCGATCTCCTGATCACGTTAACTACCTTGAATGTAAATTTCAATGGATACATCATGATCGATCAATTTTATAATCAAAATGGCCTTAATACCTTCAAACTTATTGAATTTCTCTAAATCATTGATATACCTTATCTTTTAAATGTAAAAAATAATATATCTAGTGAAATTCATATTGAGGCTGCCAATGTGATCGGGAGGTCGATACAGACACATAGGAATTTATTTCATCTCGATCTGAGCTCCGTAAGTCCTTTTATGCTAGTTAATAATTTTTCTTTTATTTTTTAGAATAAAAAAATATAACATTTTGCAATGAATCCGTGGATTTGTTGCAAATTTACGACAAATCCAGAGACTAGTTGCAAAATTTTGTATCGAATTCCAAATTCATTGTAAAATTTGTTTTTTTAAAAAAAATGGGATGTGTTTAAAATGTCGTACATAGTCATACAAAGCTCGGAATTTCACAAAATAAGTTCCTATGAGCTCGTATCGATTTCTGATCACCTTGACAACCTTGAACACGAATTTCGATGGATATACTGAGATCAATCAATTTAATAATAAAAAAAGCCTCAATACCTTCAAACACATTGAATTTTCGTTACTCTTTGATATACCTTGTTTTTATAATTTATTAGACTGCTAATGCGATAGAGAGGTTGATACGAACAACCCTTCCTTGGTTAAATTCTTCTTCTCTTCCTTAAATGACTTTCCTTTGCCATTTTTGGCCTTCCCTTTGCTATAGTCATATGACATCCTTGCATATGACTTTTCCATAGTATGTGATCTAGTAGATCGAAATCCTAGACCCGGTCTACCATTTTCGGGGTTTTGACTTCTTGACACCATGTCTAAGCCCCTAGATCCACTAGTGAGTCTATCTAGGGTTTTCTCTAATTTACCAAGTCTTGCCCTCAAGGCTTGATTTTCCCTTTCTAGCATCACCATGTCCACTTTGGACATTTCTAGATCTACCAACTTGCTTAAGCATGTGCCTTCCTTTCTTTGGATTAATGTCTTGGTCCTTAGGTTTAAAAATCCTAGGTTTATTATGATACATAGATTCCTTAAGGTTTTGAGATACAACATTAGCATTATTTCTATCATGATATCTAAAACCAAAATTATGCATAAGCAAATAATTTTCATTACTTCTAACATTCATGGAGGAGTTTGAAAAATACTTAAAGTTAGGAATTACCTCCCTTTCTCGTGTAGCTCCCACTTGATATGAGCTTTTCTTCTTTTCTTCCTTTTCCCACTTTCTTAAATGCTCCAATTTCTTGAATTCTCTTTTCCTTAAGTATTTGGTGTGGTAGTGGCCTAGCTCACCGCATGTGAAACACCTAATGTGCTTCTTCTCCTTCTTTTCCCTACCACCCATGTTAGATTTTAAAGGAATTGACTTGGGTTTAGGGTTTACCTCCTTTTTACCTAATGTACACTTGTCCTTGTAGTGTCCCTTCTTGTTGCATCTAAAGCAACTGATGTGGTCTTTTGACTTTGCTTTGGTGGAGGTAGATGCTTCTTCTTGCTCCGGTATCAAGGGTGGTCTATCCTTCCCCTCAATCCTTGAAGTGGAGACTTCTTCTTCTTCCCATGATGACGTGGATGATCTTTCACTTTCTTGTGCCACTTCACTTGAGGAGATGGATGCCTCTTTTTCCTTTTCCTCTTCTTCGGATGTTGACATTCTTTCTTCATCCGATTGGTCCTTCTCCTCTTCTTGGACCATTGAGCTCATTTCCTTGGGCTCTTCCACTTCTTGAGCTTGTGTAGGGTTTTTATGGAATGCTACCATCTTGTTCTAAAACTCATGTGTGTTTTGATATTTACCTACACCACTAATTACATTATTAGGCAAAATACTAAGTAATATTGAAATTACCTTCTCGTTTGCCTTTGATTGGGTTTATTGCTCTTTATTCCAATATCTTGGTCGAAACTTTTTTCCATGCTTATCTCTTGGAACTTCGAATGGCTCTTTTAGTATGATCATGCAATCCCAATCCATGTCAAACCAAGTCTTTATCCGCATCCTCCAATAGTCAAAATTTTTGCGATCGTAGGGAGGTGGGACATTGATCTCATCCCCCAATCTCTCTTCAATCGTCATTTCCTCTAGCGTTTTGCTCTCTCGGCAGTCAGTCTGTAGACGAGCGAACCTTCGCTCTGATACCACTTGTTAGGACCTTTCCGTTTGCTAGAGGGGGTGAATAACAACTTTTCGATCTTGTCTTCCTACAATGGTTAGTGCGCAAGCGGAATAACAAAAACTAAAACCTAACACACAAAAAAGACACACCTATTTACGTGGTTCGGAGATAAAACCCCTACTCCACGGCTGTCCATAAGGTGGACGATCCCGATCCTTCGGTGGATGATTCCTCGGAGTGCCTCCAACTAGCTCTTGTCGCTCCTTGTGGGTGGAGAAACGTCGCCACAACACTTCGACAACCCCTGAGCACGTACAGGCTACTAACAGGCTCTTACCAAGCTTGTTTCGCCAAGAGAAAACAGTCATAAACGAGCCCTCTTAAATAGAGCTCGAAGCTGATATGACCGTTACCAGTCGACTGGTCTAGCACCAGTCGACTGGTCCTCTCGAATTCGAATGTCACAGCCCGACATTTCAAATTTTGGTCACCATCAGTCGATTGGTCCTGGACTAGTCGACTGATCTTCCTGTGGACCCTATCAGTCGACTGGTCCCTCACCAGACGACTGGTCCACTCCCTAAGTCTAGGGTTACCCTTCCCGAGTATATTTCTCTCATCACTCGAACCCTCACGACATAGCCCCCCCCCCCCCCCCCCCCGAGTACAATTCCCTCAGCACTCGAAACCTCACGACCTGGTTGACTCTTCATCCAGCAGCTTCGATATGTTGCCTTCAAGCCCTCATCGACTTTTGCTCCCATCCCTCAGATGTGCACACAAGCCCTCGGCTTGCCTCCATGCCATCCTTCACGCATACCTCGAAGTCCACTTCCCTCAGCTCATCGTCCCTGCTCCAGTAGCCCCGACCTGTTGCCTTTAAGCCCTCTTCGACTTTGACCCTCGTCCCTCAAATGCGCACACAAGCCCTCGGCTTGCCTCTATGTCATCCTTCACATACGCCTCGAAGTCCGCTTCCCTCGGCTCATCGTCCATGCTTTGTCCATGGCCCCTCGGATGCGCTCACAAGACCACGACTTGCCTCCATGCCACCCTTCACCATACTCAAAGACGTCCAACCAAGTCTATGTGTATCCTACAAACCTGCATACTCATATACACATATTAGATCAACATGAAATCCTAACTTAATCATATTGGCACACACATCAAAACCATGATCCACTTGATCATACTTGGGTCGATTGCCCCAACACTCGCAACCTAATTCTCCCAATCGATTCATTTCCTTCTTAATCGATCACCCAATCGATTCATTCCCTCCCTAATCAATCGCCCAATCAATTAAGAGAACTTCTGTTTGCGAGAAATCAACACCAATCAATTACTTAATCGATTGGCCCCAACCCTAACTTGTGTGCATAAGTCTAGGCTCCCTTGCCTAACCCCAGTCAATCGTGACTGTTAGGACTTCCTCACCAAGTGTCCGATCAAACCTTTGACCGACTTGGATTTTCCCTTGCCTAGTTCCCAATTAGGGTTTAACCTAGTTCCCAACCAGGTTTGCGTAACCCTCTAGTTAGGTTTAGTCTCTCAATAGACTTCCACCTTGCCAATGTACGATCTCCCCGATCCATATGGACTTCACTTAGTCCCACTAGGTGTGCCTAGTCCCACTAGGACTTTTTCCGTACTAGCGTGCAATCTTCCCGATCCACCTGGACTTCATCTAGTCGCACTAGGCGTGCCTAGTCTTAGGGACTAGGACTTTTCCTGTGCCAGCATGTAATCTCCCCGATCCACCTGGACTTCATCTAATCCCACCAGGTATGCCTAGTCCCACTAGGACTTTTTTCGTGCCAGCGTACGATCTCCCCGATCCACCTGGACTTCATCTATTCCCACTAGGTATGCCTAGTCCCACTAGGACTTTTCCTAGTCAAGTCTCCAGTCAACCTTGACCCACTTGACTAATACAATGTTCAAACATCATTGTCAGACATCGAAACTCAAGCTCACCTAAGCTTAGTCAAACTAAATCAACCCTGACCTAACGAAGATTGCACCAACACTACAAACTAAACGTCTCGTTTGTAGCACGAGACACTTCCTACGCTTTTCCTGCATTAAAATACAAATAAGAAATAATCAAGTCAAAAATATATGTATCAAATATTTCATGACACAATAAAAATGTGGATAAGTTGAAGTTATCTTATGGATGTATTCAAAGCCACAAGAATCCAAGTATATAATAAATCTTGCACAAGACACCATCAATAGTTTCCTCCAAATGGGACGCGAACCCTGGGACGCTGGTCTTCTAGACCGCTCACCACGAGTGTTTCCCGATTTACCCTAGCGGCCGGTGGAAAACTTCCGTGAGACCGGGTCGGTCGCCTAAGGTTGGAAAACCCCTTATTAATCATTTTTCAGATAAGTGTTGGACTTGGGGATGTAGCTCAAATGGTAGAGCGCTCGCTTAGCATGCGAGAGGTACGGGGATCGATACCTCGCATCTCCATTATATATATTTTGTCCCCATAGGGACGGATTGATGGTTAATGCGTGGGTGTTGTCACCATGAGGTCTGAGGTCTGATGATTAGTGCGGGAGATCGATACATATACATATGAACTTGTTTTGTCTGGATTCGAGTTTCGTAGGTCCTTCTATGCTATTTAAAAGTTTTCTTAAATAAAAAATATAATATTTTACAACAAATATGTGTATTCGTTGTAAAATTTTGCAACGAATTCTAAATTCGTAAACAAATTTGATTTTTTTTTAAAAGGGATGTGTTTAAAATGTCGTACATGGCCCATAGATCTTGGAATTTGATGAAACAAGTTTAAGTGGGTTCATATTGATCTCCTGATCACATTGATGCTCTTGAATGTGAAATTCAATAGATACACACTAATCGATCAATTTTATAATAAAAAAACATTAACAAAGTCAAATTCATTGTATTTCCCTAACTCTTTGATCCACCTTGTCTTTTAAATGTGAAAAAAATATATCCACTGAAATTCACATTTGAGACCGCTAATGTGATCAGGAGGTCGATATGGACACATAGTGTCACGCCCCGAGACCCAAGAGCCGCTGATCCATTAGAAAATCGGACAGCACCTCCCCTGTCCGGCGGACAATTTACACATACACACAGATAATATAACCTGTATACAATATATATATAGCACAACCACGCAGTTTAAAGGGCCTCAGGCCTCAGATATATGCAAAAACAACAGTTATATGATTATAACTATCGAAAAACCAAATCCGAACTCACCTGAGCTGCCAGGGGGCAGGAACAAAGCCAAAACCGAACGAAGTCCAACATAGGACTCAAAAGTACAATACCTTCAAACAGAACGTGCATACATGTTCAAAACATACAGCGGAAGCATAGGAATGCTACAGGGTCCATAACAAAACAAGGAAAACCAAAAAGGGCTCCTCGGGAGCTGGGGACTGGCGGCTCGGGATCTCCTCGCAGACATCAACCTGAAATAAATATATATGGCAACGGGGTGAGTCCATAGCTCAGCGGATACCCAACAGATATGCATAGAAGGTTATACCAACAATAAGAGTTCAGCTAATACAGTCTCATATCAACACGAGGGAAAGACTGGAACTGAAAATACTGGGTAGGTACATACCTGAATCCATCTAACCTGTACAGAGGGTAAGAAATACCAAAAGAAGACAAATAGGCATATAGTCTCAGATAACAAGTCTCCAGAATATGCAATGTCAAACAAGTGCAAGAATCAAGTGCAGCAAACAATGCACGATGCAAAGTATGCACATGGTGCAATGACATGTGTCACCCCTGACACCAGACAGAATCATCGTACACCTGTCATAGGGACGTCTGAAAAGGTAGGGCTCTGACAACTGTACACCCTGCCATCACTGCTCCTGAGTGACCGGGTGGCCAGGATGCTGGCGGAGACCACGCTCCTAACCCCAAGCAATGGGGGAGTCAAGCTCTCATCTCCTCGTGGCTCAGTACGAGAAGGGATCCCTGCTTGCTACCACGCCCGCGCTCACCCTCCAATAGTGGCCGAACGGAGCAATACAGGGCAAATGCACACATCTACGGTATCCACTAACCCATGAGTGGCCGTGTGTGCCCGTCATGTACCGGAAAACGATTAGGCTCAACCACAAGGGAGTCGCTGATCGCCGGCATGCAATGCAAGGATGGTGTATCATAGATACACATACCTCCCTCCCAAGTCCTCAGTATACTAAATCTCAGTCTGAAATCCTATAACAGGAAATACAGGTAACCTACAAGGTATACTGACCAGAAAACTACCCATCCCTCAAGGTCAAATGCAGGAGACGCTACCACGAGCTCTAGCATACCAATAGATATGACAATACCTGGGACTGTATGAAACTAACAGCAGAATAACTCAGGGATAAACAACAAGTATCCAGAACAGACATAATAAGCACGGATAAACAACAAATATCCAGAATAGGCATAATAACCAGGGATAAACAACCAATATCCAAAATAGGCCTAATAACCAGGGATAGCGTATAATCTTACTGCTATCTATAACAAACTATGCATAATCACATGACAATATCAAAAGAGATAAGTCAAAGGGTACCCGCCTCAAAGTAGGAGTCCGTATACGAAGAAGACCTCTTGTCTGATACTCCGCAACCCAAAAGTCCAAATCAATGCCCTGTATCAAAGGACATAATTGTAGCTATCATAACAATTATTAAGTAGCTAAATAATTCCCTAAACCGTATCAGGGTTAACCTAATTGTCGTAATCATTTAATTATCCGAAATTAGATGATTAACATAAGTTTCCACGATTAGATTCAAACTTAGGTTTAATCTAAACCTAACCCAAGATCTAACTCAAGATCAAAACCTCCACCAAACATAACCGAATCCAACCATATCAAATCGAGTTCTCAAAACAGAAACCTCATGGCGAGTAAAACAAAGCAACCGAGGTGAATATCCGGGAAAGACAATTACGCAACAACTCTTGAACCGACTCATCCACATGTTCTACTCCATATGAAACCAATATATCATATTACAAGATCCAACCACAACACTACAACCCAAAATCCAAGATAACTAAATCTTAACAGAATTCAATCTCATTGTGTGTTACCCTTCACATCAGAACACGAATCAAATGAAGATAAACCATACCCAATTCCAAAAATTCCATTTCAATTCTATTAATCCAAATCAATTCATTACTAAATCCTTCCAAGATCAGATAAACTAAACATGATAAATTTGATACCAAATATATCCAAGAACACAGATTTGAAGAACATAACCCATATTAGAGTAGCAAGCTACCGATCTAAAATAGTCCAAGTCTCCACATGTCAGCTAAACATTCATCCTTCTAATATTAGGTTTGCTGTTCAACTACTGATCCAAACACAACAAGGAAACCCAAAGGAAACCCAATCTGAAGAACTAAATAAACCATCACATTTATTATGAGCAAAACAATTTGATTTCAAATTTACTGCCAACACAACAATTTACTTAGCACACTTTTCATCCTAATCTAAGGACCCAATAGCTCCAAGACCTAAGTTGTATAAGGCATGAACACCCCCATATACCTTAAACCAAAACAATCCAAACAGGGATAAATTCCCAGAACCGATCAAATAGAAACAAGGCTAAACAAAATAAACCTATTCCTCCATAAAATCCCAAATAAAACACTGCTTCCCATTTAAAGGTGGAGAATTGAAAGATCAAGGAATCAACTGACATTAACTCCAAAACCACACTCTAACCTATCATCGAACCCATCTAAATAGGAATTCAAACCATAAAAATCCACTGAATTAAAGGAACAAGAGCAGATAGGAAATCAATTGACAACTACCTGCTGTGAAGTCTCTCGGTAGCCAGTTGGAAGAAACCAGAACCTGGAAAATGCAGGATCAACTGATCAAAACCAAAGAACCTATTAATTCTATTACAGTGGCAATCCATACCGAAAACTAACGATCAACTACACCAATTCGTCATGCTAATCAACCTCCAAGATCGATACCAACAGGAACCGTTCGTACCTTAATCCAAAACCAGATTTGATTGCTAGTCCACCATCCAAAATCGAACCCAATTCACAAATGAAATCCCTAAAGAGAAGTTCCCTCACCTCAAACAACCGTGATCCTGAAGCTCTGCCTAGATCCAACGAGAACAAGCTCCAAAGCTAGATAGCCTTCCAACTGACCGTATCTCCTTCCATCTTAGTCTTGGCTGCGGGTGAAGAAGAGAGGAAGAAAGGAACTAGGGCTCCCGCCATCGCGAACCCACCGCGGCCCAAACTTAGCGTCACAGCTCTTCTACGCATGAAGAAGGTGGAAGGAGGATTGATCTCCATCAGGGCTTGGCTGCGATCTCAAGCTCGCGAAGGAAGGATGACGAAGAAGGAATCGGGCGTTTGGGGCTTTGGCGGCGGCTAGGGCACGGGAAGGGAAAAAGATTCGGGTGTTCTGCGGGGGAGTAAAGAGAAAGGAAAGAAATTTATATGTGTGCGGGACTTTTTGCAGAAAAACCCCTCAATTCTCCGTAATGCAAACATTACCCTTAGGGTAAGGTTTTTCGCAGATTAGCCCTTCTAAATTAAAAAAATACACCTCAAGTCTCTAAAATTAAATAGTTTATCAGCTTAACCCCTTAACCTTAAGTAAATTTACATAGCCAACTTATTTGAGGTTTTCTTTTATGAAACCCTTGATAAGTTTTAAATTTTTACAATAAAGCCCCTTGACTCCTCCCGTAAAGCCAGAAACCTTGGACTCTATCCAGATAAATCCCGAAAAAATTTTCTGGTCCGGATTTTTGAATCGCTGTATTTTACACATAGGAACTTGTTTCATCTCAATTCGAGTTGCGTAAGTCCTTCCACACTATTTTAAAAGTTTTTTATTTTTAAAATATAAAATTTTGCAACGAATATGCGAATTCATTGCAAAATTGCGATGAATTTATATATTTTTTGTTTGCAACAAATCCCAAATTCGTTCAAAAGTTGATTTTTTCTTTAAAAAAAAAGGGATGTGTTTAAAATGCTGTACATGGACCTACAGAGCCCGGAATTTGACGATATAAGTTTCTATGGGTTTATATCGATCTGTTGATCATGTTAACTACCTCAAATATGAATTTCAATGGATACACAATGATCAATTAATTCTATAATCAAAATGGCCTTAAAACCTTTAAATTTATTGAATTTCTCTAACTCTTTAATCTACCTTATCTTTTAAATGTGAACAATAATATATCCAATGAAATTCACATTTGAGGCTCCTAATGTGATCGGGAGGTCGATACAGACACATAAGAACTTGTTTCGTCTCAATCCGAGCTCTGTAGATCCTTCTACGTTATTTAAAAGGTTTTTTATTTTTTAGAAAAAAATATGGGAAAATTTGAAAAAACTCCCCAACATCAAACTTAGCTTTGCATGCACTCCCCAACCGAAAATTTCTTTGCATGCACTCCCTGATGGGATTGACAAGATAATTTTGTGTGTTATTTTTTTTATCAGTATAAAAGAGTAAAAATTCAGTATAAATCGTAAAGATTTGAGTATAAATTGTTTGAGATTGAGTACTAATTTAAGAAATTTGAGTATTATTTTAAAAAATTTTAGTATACATTGTTTGAATATATAGTAAAAATTTCAGTATACATTATCAAAATTTAAGTATGAATTGATTTAGATTGAGTATTATTTGAAAAGATTTGAGTATAAAATTTATAAATTTGAGTATGTAAGGTCGCATTCACCACATCAAGATTTTCACATGAAGGGTCACCGAAATTTATACTCAAATTTCTTGAATTAGTACTCAATCTCAAACAATTTATACTCAAATCTTTATAATGTATATTGAGTTTTCACTCTTCTATACTCACCACATCAAGATTTTCATATGAGAGGTCACCGAAATTTTGTACTCAAATTTCTTAAATTAGTATTCAATCTCAAACAATTTATACTCAAATCTTTATAATGTATACTGAGTTTTCACTCTTTTATACTCAATCCATTAGGGAGTAAATGTAAAGAATTTATTAGGTGGGGAGTGCATGCAAAGGCCAGTTTGGGATTAGGGAGTTTTCTCCAATTAACACAAAAAATATAACATTTTACAAAGAATATGTGGTTTCATTGCAAATTTGTGACAAATCTATATATTCATAGCAAAATTTTGCAACAGATACCAATTTCGATGCAAATTCTTTTTAGAGGTATGCGTTTAAAATACCGCACATAGCCCCATATAGTTTGGAATTCAACGAAACAAGTTTCTGTAGGTTCATATTGATCTCCTGATCACGTTGATGATCTCGAATGCGAAATTCGACAGATATATCATGATCTATCAATTTTATAATAAAAAAGGCATTAACAAAATTAAACTCATTGAATTTCCCTGACTCTTTGATTCACCTTGTCGTTTAAATGTGGAAAATATATATCCATTGAAATTTGTATTTGAGACCACTAATGTGTTCAGGAGGTTGATATGGACACATAAAAACTTTTTTCATCTCGATTCGAGCTCCGTAAGTCCTTCTACGTTATTTAAATTTTTTTATTTTTAAAATATAAAATTTTGCAATGAATCTATGGATTCGTTGCAAATTTGTAATGAATCTACATATTCGTTGCAAAAGTTTGCAATGAATTCCAAAATCGTTACAAAAGTTGATTTTTTTTTAAAAAAAAGGAGATGCATTTTAAATGCCGTAATTAGCCCTACAGAGTTTGGAATTTGACGAAATAAGTTTCTATGAGTTCGCATCGATCTCCTGATCACGTTAACTGCCTTGAATGCAAATTTTAATGGATACATCATGATCGATCAATTTTATAATAAAAATGGCCTTAATACCTTCAAACTTATTGAATTTCTCTAAATCTTTGATATACCTTGTCTTTTAAATGTAAAAAATAATATATCCAATGAAATTCATATTGAGGCTGCTAATGTGATCAGGAGGTTGATAGGACATATAGGAATTTGCTTCATCTTGATCTGAGCTTCGTAGGTCCTTTTACGCAATTTAAAAAGTTTTTTTTATTTTTCAGAATAAAAAAATATAACATTTTGCAACGAATATGTGGATTTGTTGCAAATTTGCTACGAATCCAGAGATTAGTTGCAAAATTTTGCAACGACAAATTAGTTGCAAAATTTGTTTTTTAAAAAAAAAAATGGGATGCGTTTAAAAAGTCGTGCATAGTCATACAGAGCTCGGAATTTGACAAAATAAGTTCCTATGAGCTCGTATCGATTTTCTGATCACGTTGATGGCCTTGAACACGAATTTCGATGGATATATTGAGATCGATCAATTTAATAATAAAAAAAGCCTCAATACCTTCAAACTCATTGAATTTTTCATTACTCTTTGATATACCTTATTTTTTTAATTTATGAGACTGCTAATGCGATCGAGTGGTTGATACGGACAAATAAGAACTTGTTCCGTCTCGATCCGAAATCCATTGATTCTTCTACATTATTCAAATGTTTTTTATAAAAAAAATTAATATTTTGCAGCGAATTCGTTACAGAATTGCAATGAATGTTTTTTTGTTAGATTCGTTACAAATTTGCAACGAATAAGATTTTGTCGTCGATTTTGTTGCAAAATTTATAGATTATTTTTTGTTCGGCAGAAATATTATATTGGATTTTGCAACGAATATGTATGCCCTTGCAAATCAACAATGACTAAAATTTTCGTCGCAAAATTTTCATAGACATTGCGATAAATTTTGAAATTTATCGCCAAACTATAACGAAATTGGCGACCAAAATATTTTTGTTGCTAAATTGCGACAAATTATTTTTGTTGCTAATTTAATTGTTTTCGTCACAAATTGGTAATAAAAAAAATTGTCACAAATATTTGTCCTTAAATAATTGATTTTTGTTAGTGTGTAAAACAGGATAATATCACATTAAGCGTTTTTCATTATCAGTCTTCAAAGTGAAGTAGAAGGAGATAAATGACTAAATGATTTTCAAAATAGAAGAGCTATTTATCACAATCCCAATTCAAATTCTTTTTCGTTTATATAAATCTATCATTTAAATATCAATTCAGTTACGTTCATAATACCGGATCTTATCTGAAAGCGATGGAGAACAAAGCGTCGGTAAAGTAGCTGAATATTGACTAGATCGCCATGAGCCAGAGGAAAACATGTAGCACTGTTGGAGTTGCCCTATCGTCGGAAGTACCTATTAAGAGACCAGGGAATGATCCAATCTTGTACTCCGACCCTCAAGTTAGTCTTCCATCAAATGAACAAGATATGCAGTATGTGAGAATGAAAAAGACAAATAGTATAAGAGACTAATGAGAAAGCAACTATAAGTAGGTTATCTCAACCTTTTCTCATGGGAGCAAACTTTTTAGACTGATGACGCTGCTGAGAGGTGAACTGAAGGCCAAATACTAACTGCTAACTCATCGGTCGAATGCTCGGGGTGGTTGGCCAGATGCTCGGGAAGGCTAGCCGGACGCTCGGGAAGGAGCACCCACTGGCGATCTGCGAGAAAAAGGATCATTAAAGGATGGTCAAGGGGTCCCCGACGTAGTCCCTCGGATGATCAAGTCAGGGCTTTGGCGGAAGAAAAATGAGAGAGGAAAACTGTAGAAAAACCGTGGAGCCCCCCTCTCCCCGCAGGAGTGAAGAAGCGAGGGCTCTTATATAGGCGAGGGTAGGACACCGAAGCCTGACAAAGTATTTTGTGAGCTTTAAACGCGTGGATCCAGGGGCAATCTTTGCCAGCCGAAAGGGGGATGAATTTGTCACCCTACTGACTGATTGTAAGGCCTAGGGGTACGACCACCCACATTTCTTAATTGTCTGACACGCCGGTTGGTGTGCACCGGATTACTGTCCCCTTGCAAGATTTAGCGAATCAGAAGAATCTATTAGTACTCCTGTTGTCTTTAAGTCATGTCTTCTATACGAGTAGTAAGTCGGCCATGAAGAGTGGCGGGTCAACCATCCACCGAAATGAGTGGTTGGTCGGCCATGAAGAGTGACAGGTTGGCCGTCCGTCGGAATGAGTGGCTGGTCAGCCGTCTGCTGAGAAGAGTGGCTGGTCGGCCACGAAGAGTGGTGGGCCGACCGTCTGTTGGGATGAGTGGATGGTCGGCCACGAAGAGTGGTGGGTCGGACGTCCATCGGAATGAGTGACGTGTCGACTGTCCACTAGGAAGAGTGACTAGTCCACGAAGAGTGACGGGTCAGCCGTTCATCGGAATGAGTGGTGGGTCGACCATCCACTAAGAAGAGTGACTAGTCCTGTAGTCCACGAAGAGTGGCGGGTCGCCCGTCCACTAGAAAGAGTGACTAGTCCACGAAGAGTGGCGGGTCGGTCGTCCATCGGAATGAGTGGCGGGTTGGTCGTCCACTAGGAAGAGTGACTAGTCCATGAAGAGTGGCGGGTCGGCCGTTTGTCGAAATGAGTGACGAGTCGGCCGCCCACTATGAAGAGTGACGGATCGTTCGTTCGTCGGAATGGGTGGCGGGTCGGCCGTCCACTGGAAAAGAGTGGCTAGTCCACGAAGAGTGGTAAGTCAGCCACGAAGAGTGACGGGTCAATCATCCGTTGGAAAGAATAGCCGGTCGGCTATCAAAGTAGGGACCTCATTGACTCCTGTTTATTCTGCCATTGACATTTTTTTTCTGGGATTCCATGTCTCCTCGGATCAATACCGATCGAATGTTGATCTTCGGCTAAGGAAATTTACCATTCAATTAGTCAATGACATGATATGACATGTACGTGCTGGTCAAATGATTATTACGAACGTACGGCATGGGAAAAAAATGTTTATGTATAAACATCTTATCAAATAATAAAATCCATCGAATTTTTAAATTGACACAATGATATATTTTATGCTTTTTCAATAAAAAAAGATTCCGGTCATTGCAATTTGAAGCATCCCACACGTCACAAAGTACCCACCGGAAGCTATTGACCAGCTGGTATTCTTCGTACTTGGATAGTCTTTAAAAACTCCAAATTTAAAACGATAATTTATCAAAAGACGTACCTAAATATTGGTGTTTATCAAAATACGTACCATGGTTTCATTGTTATCAAATAACGCACTTATATTATTGAACTTCCTCTTATAGCCATTCTACCAAAGTACTGCATATCATTTTCATTCTCTTTCTCTTTCTCTTTTTCAATAACGAATTTCGAGACATTTAAAAATATTTTTTCAGACTTTTTATTTTAAAATAATATATTATGGAATCGGATAAAAAACGTACGATAAAAATCGAAAAAATATTTCAATTAAAAAAATATCTAAATTAATAATTTAATATTTTTTAAAAATATAAATAAATTATTTTTTATATTTGATTAATATAAATTAATATATTTAATAATATTATTAAATATATTAATATATAAAAAACTTTAAAAAAAGTTGAAATTTTTTTTTAATTTCAAACAGCGTGGGCCTGAAATAAATGCGAGGGCCTGAAATATTTTATTTCAGGCCCTGCGAGGGCCTGAAATATTTTATTTCAGGCCCAGCGTGGGCCTGAAATAACTCAGGGCCTGAAATCTTGCGTCGAATTGAAATCATGTGTTATGATAGGTTTTTTTACGTAGGTCTAAAACTTAAAGAAACATCTCTTTATATTTTTGAAATCACAATAAAAATGATTGAGAAAGACTACCTACGAGATGAATTCTAATTAATATAAAATAAGGATTATATTAAAAATGAACATATATCGATTTTTTGAATAAAAAAGTCAAAATTATTTATTATATTAATTTAAATATTATATATTATATTAATATATTTAATTTTTATAAGTTTTGATAGGAGAGCCTGAAGTCAGATGACTTCAGGCCCTCCTTAGGCCTGAAGTCATCTGACTTCAGGCCCTCCTTGGGTCTGAAGCATCTGCGTAAATAATTAATTTAATCAAAATAATTAATTATAAAAAAAACTTCTAATGATTATTTTTGGTGTCCAAACTTCTAAATGATTATAAATTATGTTGCAATAGGAGTTTTCTAGGTCTATTAGTGGGTTTCGCTCAAAACCCACTTATATTTTTTTAGAAATTCAGATATGAGAGGTCCATCAGTGGGTTTTGCTCAAAACCCACTGATGGAACTAAACTACACCTATTGCTTTAGGAAAAATAAAAATTTGAGGTTTGGACACCTAAAATATTTTCTCCAACCTCAACCCTAACTTTTGATAATGATATTTCAGAAATTCAGATATGGGAGGTCCATCAGTGGATTTTGCTCAAAACCCACTGATGGAACTAAACTACACCTATTGCTTTGGGAAAAATAATAATTTGAGGTTTGGACACCTAAAATACATTCTCCTAACTCTACCCTAACTATTGATAATGTTTTTTCAGAAATACAGATATGAGAGGTCCATCAGTGGGTTTTGCTCAAAACCCACTGATGGAAGAACTAAACTACACCTATTACTTTGGGAAAATTAATAATTTAATAATTTTTAAAAATATAAATAAATAATTTTTTATATTTGATTAATATAAATTAATATATTTAATAATATTATTAAATATATTAATATATAAAAAAAGTTGAAGTTTTTTTTTATTTCAAACCGCATGGGCCTGAAATAAAATATTTCAGGCCCAGCGAGGGCCTGAAATATTTATTTCAGGCCCAGCGAGGGCCTGAAATATTTTATTTCAGGCCTAGCGTGGGCCTGAAATAACTCAGGGCCTGAAATCTTGCGTCGAATTGAAATCATGTGTTATGATAGGTTTTTTTACGTAGGTCTAAAACGTAAAAAAACATCTCTTTATATTTTTGAAATCACAATAAAAATTATTGAGAAAGACTACCTACGAGAAGAATTCTAATTAATATAAAATGAGGATTATATTAAAAATGAGCTTTTTATATATATAATATATATATATATATATATATATATATATATATATATATATCCATTCTTTGTATAAAAAAGTCAAATATTATTTATTATATTAATTTAAATATTATATATTATATTAATATATTTAATTTTAATAGGTTTTGATAGGAGGGCCTGAAATCTTTTTGATTTCAGGCCCACGCAGCCTGAAATCAAAAAAATTATAATTTTTTATTATTTTTTTATATATTAATATATTTAATAATATTATTAAATATATTAATTTATATTAATCAAATATAAAAAAATATTTATTTATATTTTTAAAAATTATTAAATTATTAATTTTTCCAAAGTAATAGGTGTAGTTTAGTTCTTCCATCAGTGGGTTTTGAGCAAAACCCACTGATGGACCTCCCATATCTATATTTCTGAAAAAACATTATCAATAGTTAGGGTAGAGTTAGGAGAATGTATTTTAGGTGTCCAAACCTCAAATTATTATTTTTCCCAAAGCAATAGGTGTAGTTTAGTTCCATCAGTGGGTTTTGAGCAAAACCCACTGATGGACCTCCCATATCTGAATTTCTGAAATATCATTATCAAAAGTTAGGGTTGAGGTTGGAGAAAATATTTTAGGTGTCCAAACCTCAAATTTTTATTTTTCCCAAAGTAATAGGTGTAGTTTAGTTCCATCAGTGGGTTTTGAGCAAAACCCACTGATGGACCTCTCATATCTGGATTTCTAAAAAAATATCAGTGGGTTTTGAGCGAAACCCACTGATAGACCTAGAAAACTCCTATTGCAACATAATTTATAATCATTAGAAGTTTGGACACCAAAAATAATCATTAGAAGTTTTTTTATAATTAATTATTTTGATTAAATTAATTATTTACGCAGATGCTTCAGGCCCTCCTATCAAAACTTATAAAAATTAAATATATTAATATAATATATAATATTTAAATTAACATAATAAATAATTTTGACTTTTTTATTCAAAAAATCGATATATGTTCATTTTTAATATAATCTTTATTTTATATTAATTAGAATTCATCTCGTAGGTAGTCTTTCTCAATAATTTTTATTGTGATTTCAAAAATATAAAGAGATGTTTCTTTAAGTTTTAGACCTACGTAAAAAAACCTATCATAACACATGATTTCAATTCGACGCAAGATTTCAGGCCCTGAGTTATTTCAGGCCCACGCTGGGCCTGAAATAAAATATTTCAGACCCACGCTGGGCCTGAAATAAAATATTTCAGGCCCACGCTGGGCCTGAAATAAAATATTTCAGGCCCTCGCAGGGCCTGAAATAAAATATTTCAAGCCCTCGCAGGGCCTGAAATAAAATATTTCAGGCCCTCGCAGGGCCTGAAATAAAATATTTCAGGCCCACGCTGGGCCTGAAATAAAATATTTCAGGCCCTCGCAGGGTCTGAAATAAAATATTTCAGGCCCTCGCAGGGCCTGAAATAAAATATTTCAGGCTCAGGCTGGGCCTGAAATATTTTATTTCAGGCCCACGCTGTTTGAAATTAAAAAAAAACTTCAACTTTTTTTAAAGTTTTTTATATATTAATATATTTAATAATATTATTAAATATATTAATTTATATTAATCAAATATAAAAAATAATTTATTTATATTTTTAAAAAATATTAAATTATTAATTGAGATATTTTTTAATTGAAATATTTTTTCGATTTTTATCGTACGTTTTTTATCCGATTCCATAATATATTATTTTAAAATAAAAAGTCTGAAAAAATATTTTTAAATGTCTCGAAATTCGTTATTGAAAAAGAGAAAAAGAATGAAAATGAAAATGACATGCAGTACTTTGTCAGAAGGGGTATAAGAGGAAGTTCACTAATATAAGTGCGTTATTTGGTAACAATGAAACCATGATACGCATTTTGGTAAATACTAATATTTAGGTACACCATTTGGTAAATTGCCGAATTTAAAAAAGAGAGAAACATATAATTTAGTAGATACCTTTAAATAATTTAAATTTGTGTTTTAAATATAGATAAATCTAAGATCGTTATGAGTATACTTGTATTCATAGTATAAATTTGAGAATACTAATTAGTTAAGGATTATTAACACAAAATCATACAGTTAAAAAGTTTCTAATATTTTTAATAAATATAGATAAATTTAAAAGATTATTGAAGTAAAATGATATTAATTAAAATAAATCTAAATTTATTTTTGAATTTGAAAATCTTATTTATTTTAAAAAAATATGAATAAATTTATTGTAAGAATGGGGACCATTGTTGTGAGGGTCCCAAAGCGAAATAAAAAAAATGACATTGAACATGAGAAACGACGGGAAGGAGCACCGCCAAGTGGGCAAGTCAACACCTTCAGGGTCAAAACGCGCACGATTATGCCGTAAGGAAGGAGTCTTTCGACGCCACGTGTCCGTCTCCTTTGGGGAGATTCGGAGTCCGCCGCGTGGGGGATGCATCAGGATGACGCCACGGCCGACACGAAGGTCAACCAGCTCGATGCACCCGGCGTGCCAGGCAAGCACGGCCACACGAATGAAGGCTTGAAGTGCGGGACTGACGGCGGCGCAACCGCGCGGGCGATGATTTGCACCGTCACGTCCGTCTTCGGCCGTTCCGATGAAATCGGATGGCTGCAGGCCAGGGCGAGGAGGAGCAGACGGCGAGCGTCCTCGTGGTCGTAGTCCTCCCCCAGGCGGGCGTCGACGGCGTCCAGGATGCGTCCTTCCCGGAAGAGCTTCCACACCCAGTCGCATAGGAACAGGAAGTCGTCGATGTCGCAGCGGGGGCGGCGGCCGCAGACGACCTCGAGCACCACTGCGCCAAATCCGAAAATGTCGGACTCCCGGGTGGCCTTGCCGGTGAGAAAGCACTCCGGAGCGATGTATCCCATGGTGCCGGGGACGCCAGCCATCTCCAGCTCGGCGTAGGAAGTCTTGTCGGACTCGAGGGCGCGCGCGAGGCCGAAGTCGCCGAGTCGCGCGTTGAAGTTGGCGTCGAGCATGATGTTGGAGGCCTTCAGGTCGCGGTGCACAACCCTCTGATCGTACTCATCGTGCAGGTAGTGGAGGGCAGAGGCGACGCCGGCGATCACGTTGTATCGCCTCTCCCAACTCAGAGGAGTCGTCGTGCCGTTGGGCCCGTCGAACAGGTGGTGGTCAAGGCTGCCATTGGGCATGTACTCGTAGACCAGTAGCAGCATACTGTTGGTGTGGCAGTGTGGCACCATCCTGTGATCCAACAACGTTGATGGGTACTGTTCGGAAAAGAATCGACGTCGACGGTCAATTATCTGGGTTCAACCCACGTGGATACTGACGCTAAAGGAGGAACTTCACACTCTGCGAGATTAACACGAACGTTAGGAGAACACGCCGGAGGTTGTCCGACGGAGTCTACTCCGACGCTCAAGTCAGTGCCTCGATAGAGAAGAAGAGTAGGAGACAAAAAGTATGTGAGTTGTAGAGAATGCATAACCTCATTACCGGAGGGGTTAAGGTACCTTTTATACCTGTGGTGAATATCCTCGTGTGTCCCTGCGATCTTTGTCACGTCTCCCCATTTGTCGGTTACTAAATAACCTTTGCAACGGTCCACGCCGCCATCAAGTTCGGCCCGTTGCAACATTTATGGATCATGATGACTCCACGATAACGGGTGATGGTTATCCGTAGATCCGAATAAAAGGGGACCGTTACTTGAGGCCGAATGCTTCTTGGGCTCCGCTCCCCCGAGATGAACTCGGGGTCTTTGGGCCCATGGGGTCTCGGACACTCCGCCTCCCCAAGGTGGTCTCGAGGCCCGACTTCCCAAGGTGATCCCAGGAGGGATTTCTTGACTTGATCCCCGGGGGTGTGTTTACCGTGCGGGGGGGGTCCCCTAACCGAGGGGGTCTCGGGAGCTCCGAGAAGAGAGGCGTTCAGACTCGTTACATCTTACCATCCAGCTTATTCAGCCCACGTGTCCACCACGGGGTACTCAACCCCATCATAAGTCCCTCCCTTCAAGTCTGATCAAAGGAAGTGTTGCTGACTGATCGGATTTGTCACGCCCCGAGACCTAGGAGCCGCTAATCCAATAGAAAATCGGACAGCACCTCCCAGTCCGGCGGACAATTTGCACATACACACAACATATATATATCAACCACGCAATTTATATGGGCCTCAGGCCCCAAATTCAAGCAGAATAACAACATATATG